>VDFB02266993.1:48521-133049 GCA_007258455.2 Sequoia sempervirens | reverse complement strand
GAGAGGGGAGAGTGGGGGGAGACAAATAGATATAGAAAAAGAGAGTGCGGGAGAGAGATAGGGAGATGGGAAAAGAAAGAAATATAAAAGGGAAGAAAAATATAGAGAGAAATATGGGAGAGAGAGGAAGAGAGATTGAGAGATAATGAGAAACATAAAGATAGAGAGGGAGACAAAGATAGAGAGCTCCCTCTCTCTATTCCCATCTCTCTCTATCTCTCTATATATCTCTCCCTATCTCTACCTCTATATATGTATGTATGTATGTATGTATATCTTCCTTTTTGTCTCTCTTTTCTCCCTTTGCCTCTCTATATCTTATCTTTATCTCCCTTCTCTCTTCCTCTCTTTTCTCTTTATCAATTTTCCTCAAGTGTGCAATGGGCACACTGAAGACCTATCTTAAAGGTGAATTATCTTATCCTTAATCAAATGGCACGCTACCCTAAGCATAACTCCCTACGGGAGCATATTATCATTAGATTGTTAGCACGAAATGATTGATCAAAAGTTAGTTTCTCTCTCTCTCTCAAAATTTTAATTTAGATTTTAAGTTATAAATTAATTTATTATATAAATTGAAATAGAAATTCAAAATATAATTATTCTACAATAATTAAAATTTTAATAAGACAATTAATTTTAAATTAAATTAATTCTAATAATTAGTTTTTTTTTTTAATTCCATAAGAAGACATAAATAATTAAAATAAATTTAAAACTTAAGTCTAAATTAAAAATTAAAATAGCATAAACTAAATGCAAAATCAAAATATATGAAAATGCAAATATTAATAAAAATAATAATTTAAAAATATAAATAATAAAAGTTAATAAACAATTAAATAAAAAGTAAAACTATTTTAAAATTTATTAGAATTGAAATATTAATAAAATATAATTTTATTTTTCATTTCAATCTTTTTTTTCTTTTCTTTGTTTTTAAAATAAAAATTTGACTTTTAAATTGTTAAATCATTTAAAAAAATTAATTAAAGTTATTATAATTGAAATAATAATAAAATATAATTCTATTTTTCATTTCAATCTTATCAACCTCTTTTCTTTTCTTTGTTTTTAAAATAAAAATCCTACTTTTAAATTGTTAAATCAATTTAAAAATAAAAATAGAAAATGACAGTTGAGATTAATTACTTGGTCTTGCATCCTTCCCCTCAATTCTCAACCATTGATTTCAAAAAGTAGGTCGTCAATTTCATATAGGGAATTCCTTCGGCATAATAATATATTATAAAAAACTATTGTCTATCCAACTCTTGGCCCCCAAAATTAAATGTTGTGCACTTGACACTCCAAACATCCACCTCGACCAATTCCCATGTTAGCCTCCCTAAACCTTTCAAGCCATAATTATTAAATAATTGGTGTTTGACATGTGCCCAAGTTGGCTCAAGCATCCCACTTGGCCTACAATATTAATTGTGCCCTTATCGGACCCAAACTCACTATTGGGACAACCCTACTTATTAAATGTGCATCACAATCCATATGACCTTATCTGTGCCCCAAATTTGTTTGCCACAAATATTAAATGCATCAAGAGTTACATTGGGACTATGAGGTCAAACCCCATTTTTACTCTCACTTATGTCATAGTCCACATGGGACTCAAATCAAACCTTGAAATCAAATCTAGGGACTCATCTCATTGGGAATCAATGCCCTTGAGAACAAGCATGCTCTTATAGTCTCCATGGGCACATCTAAATATTTAGGTAACTTTTCTTAGATAGTGTTTCTCTTATCACACTTGTTGGTATGATTGTAATGTAAAACTAGTGAATGTAACAACATTCCAAATATTACAAGCCTTGTAATGGCCTTTTACACATTTTGAATGGATTTATGCAGTGTGTTTATGGATGATTAAGTATGTTCTATACATTGATGTCATTATTCTGGTGCAAATAAATACATAGGTGTTGTCTATCATTCGAATGTGTTGTTCAATTTGATAACTGTAACTCTATACCCAATAAATAGGCACTAGTTTGGAACCATTTTGACCAATCTGACACCATCTAAATAAATCAAAACATTAGATAGTAGTGTAATGATAAACCATCATTTTTGTGCATCCATGATCATTAGTATAACCAAGGAAATCATCTTGGGTGAACCTTAAATGAACCTATTTCATATGGGTTATTTTTACAAATTCAAATTAGCTATATAGAGGTTATTGTAACTAGTCCTTGATTTGGTGACAATATTTGTGATCAAGAATGCAATTGGGTTTGGTTATCCTTTTTGTTTGAATCAATACCTATTTAGGTATACCTCTAGGAGCACTCTCCCGAGTCTAATCTAAGTTCAAAGTGTAGTAGAGAAAACCCACCCTTATAGAGTTGATTTTCAACCTTCCATTGTTTGTGGATGAATAGATTTGTACTTTCATGATGGAACCCTAGCCTTGAAAGTGAGATTTTGTTCTAGGAAGTGGAACAGTAATTTTGGGACCCAACAATACCTTCTGAATGTTTGGTTCATTCTTGGGTTTCTTTCAAATTTATTGGTGAAAAAATCCCATCCCTCTCTCTTTTTCTTTTGTTTCTAAAATAAATTGTTTTCTAAATTATGATTCTTCACTTGTTAAGCTTCTATTTCAAGTGGTTGTCATTTTTGAGGTATGGGTAATGCCTTTTGTTTCATGGGAGGTTTGATTATTGAAAAGTTCTTTCCACTTGAAGTTTCAAAGTTCATTGTTATTATTTGGAAATTAGTTGGTTTGACATTAATTTTGAATCAATGTTTAATCTTATTATGATATTTAAAGTAGGATTCAATTGCATAGTTTTTGAGTCAAACTAGTGTTACAAGACTCGAGCTTGGCTCAAATTGGGCAAGTTAATTTTTGTCCCAAACTCAGACTAGGTCTAAGACTCAACAAATTGAAAAAATCATAAAATATAGGGAGTTTTAAGGATGTATAACTTACTTGAAATACATGATAAACTAATCAAATAGAAGCTACTTTGATCACATACACAAGTATACATCATTCATATGAGTATAAAAGCATATTTTAATTGAAGGAAACAACATTTTTAAATATATAAGTATTGTCAAGTGTTTTAGGGGTACAAAACTCATGGATTATAATATCCATGGCATCAAAAACCAAATTCACAATATGGAGTCATGAACTATGGTAGAAATGAGATTGTATCTATTGTAAATATTAATAGAACACAATATTTTAATATACTTTTAATTAACAAGATAATAACTAAAAAGATGTTCATCTCCTTATATAGAAATTGGAGTAGAAACCACCCAAATGGATAAACATTACATGACTCACTAAAACTAAAAAGTGAATCTAAAAAAATGGAAAGAAAAAACTTGCCACTAAAGTGGTTTTATTACAACTATAAGTTGTATCTTTTGATTATTTAATATCATTCTAATACCCCCTCTTAAGGATTACTTTACTATAACAAACATAAAAAAAGAAAAACACCTTGAACCATGAATATGCCATTCTTCAAAAAAAATTCTTTGAAAATAGACCATACACCAAGTATAACTCCATCAAGTTGCCTTAAACCTTTGTAAAGGTGTAGCTCTTGAGATAAATTCTCAAGTTCCTAGATTACCACCTCCCTGAACTCTCGAATCACAAATCTCTTAAACCATTGGACAAAAATTCATGTTGAGCTACTTCAATAAGCTCCATCAAGTTGTCTCATGACCCTTGTAAGGGTATGACTCCTAAGATCACATCTTCCCAAGCTAACTAGGCAACCATCCATTTTGAGTTGTCTATATTGGATTTTTTCCTATCTTCAAAGAACTAGACTTCTTTAAAATGCATAAAAAACAAATTCTCCTTCACATGTAATTACATGCAAGCACATACAAGAAACATGCAAGCACATACAAGTTATTTTGCATGAAAATTTCAACACTATTCTTTGAAAAAAAATTGCTCACACAAAAAAAGTCAACCTCATGATTTAACCTTGAAATACTCATGAGTTTTTCCACAAGATTCAACTTTGTTTCACGTGACTCCATGCTCTGATACCATATTGTAAATATTAATAGAGCACAATATTTTAATATTTTATTAATTAATAGGATAATAATTAGAAAGAGGTTCATCTTATTATATAAAGATTGAAGAAGAAACCACCCAAACGGATAAACATTACATGACTCACTAAAACTAAAAAGAGAATCTAAAAAAAAGGAAAGAAAACACTTGCCATTAAAGTGGCTTTATTAAAACTGTAAGCCTTATCTTTTAATAATTTAATATTATTCAAATAGTATCCATTTACCCAACATTGCTATCTCTATGTGGACTCATGCAGTTGTATCTTAGACAAGTCTACAAATGTTGCTACAACCATAGGAGAATTAATTAGGATAGGGGTTTGACTTAGAAAACTAGAATTAGAAATGTAATTTAATTGGGAAAATTTTGAAAGAATATAAAAATGTCGCTCTTACATCCAACATGGCCCAAAATGATTTCATTTTTTGTTTTCTAAAAGTAGAGTGAGGATTTGGCGGTAACACTCTTTTGAAGGTCAAAGGGAAATTTCCTTGGTGGGGGTTTGGGGTAGAGTCCACAATAGGGTTGAGGGGTAGATACCCTAGAGAGCTCCTTGTCACAATACAGAGTGGGGTTCAGGAGTGGTTCCACCACCACTAAGCCCAAATTAAAGCCTTTGAGACCACATGGGTCTTCATGGTGCACGCCATTTCTCATAATTTATCACTTTTGACTATCCTCCAAACTCTTTCAAAAATGTTGCTCTTCCATCCAACATAAGTCAAAAAAAATATTTTTTTGTTTTCTAAAACTAGAGTGTGGGCTTGGGGCTAAGACTCCTTGGAAGGTCGAGGGAAAACACCCTTGGTGGGATTTTATGATAGAGCCTCCAAAAAGGTCAAGAGGTAGAGCCCCTGGAGCTCACTCCTTGTCACAATACAAAGTGGGGTTGAGGAGTGGTGCCCCCACCACTAAGCCCAAATTAAATCCTTAGCAACCACATAGATCTTCATGGCACATGCCATTTTTCATAATCCTATCACTTTAACTATCCTCCAAAAGTCCTCCAAACTCTTCAAAAAATGCTTGAAATTCATACTTTTACATTTAATCATTTTAGAAAAAAAGCATTCTCTTTCTTTCCCCAATTTTCATAGACTTGGGTAATTCTACCCATGGAGACTCCCTGGGTAGGTGGGTCATGGGTTCTCAAGCCTTGGCTTAGTTGGCTAGGCTCGAGACTCACTAAGTCTTGTAGCTATGAGTTAAACTCATTGGCTTGTATTTTACAACTAGTGGTTCACACGAACCTATCTCTCATGAGAATGAATGGTCCACTTAGCACTCATTGCATTTAGGTATTCTCATCAGGCGAATTATCGATATTTCTTGAGATTCCACCCATCTCAGTACTACTCCAACTCAAGTGTGCTTAACCATGAAGTTTCCCCCAAGATAAATCCCACTTAGCTTGCTACCCCATTTGTAAAACCTTCAAAAAATGTTGTTCCTTATGAAAAATTTATTATAGATCCCTTTTAGCTCATCCATTGACAAGTAGGAGGTATCTTTTGTAGTGTGTCAAATTATGATATTCATATTAGGATTCAACTACGTAGTCTTTTTGTCAAACTCATTGACTCATATTTCATGAATAGTGGTTCGCATGAATCCTCTCTCATCAGAATTAATGGTCCAACTTGCATTCATTGAATCTAGGTGATGCTCACAAGGGCGAAGTATCATGACTTTGTGGGAGGTCACCCATCCCAATACTAGTCCAACTCAAGCATGCTTAACCATAGAGTTTCCCCCAAGATCAATCCCACATATCTTGCTACCCCATTTGCAAAACCTTTTAGAAAGTTTTGTGCCTTATGAACCATTCATTATAGAGCCCCTTTAGCTCATCCATTGAAAAGTATGAGGTATCTTCCACAATGAGTCAAATGATGATATTTATAGTAGGATTCAATTTCATAGTTTTTGAGTCAAACTCATTGAACCATATTTCATGAGTATTGGTTCACATGAACCCATCTCTCATGAGAATGAATGGTCAAATTAACATTCATTACATCCAGGTGATACTCACAAAGGTGAAGCATCAAGACTTCCTAGGAGGTCACTCATCCTAGTATTCCTCCAACTCAAGTGTGCTTAACCATGAATTTTTCCTTAAGATTAAGCCAACTTAGTTTTCTACCCCATTTGCAAAACCTTAAGCAAGTGTTGTGCCTTATGAAAGATTCATTATAGATCCCATTTAGCTCATCTAGTGACAAGTAGGAGGTATCTTCACAATGTGTCAAATTATGATATGTTTATTAAGATTCAATTGCATAGTTTTGAGTCAAACTCATTGATCCATATTTCATGAGTGGTGGTTCACATGAACCCCTCTCATGATAATTAATGGACCACTTAGCACTCATTACATCTAGGTAATGCTCATAAGGGTAAATCATCAAAAATTCCTAGGAGGTCACCCTTCCTAGTAATACTCCAACTCAAGCACACTTAAACCATGGAGTTGAAAGGAAAAAATTGAAGCAATAGAAACATATCCACATAACCCTAATAGAGAAAAATGTGAAAAAAAAGTATTCATAATCCACTGTAAAAAATAATAGACAAACATACCATCAAGATGACACAAGATATACTTTGTGAAAACCCTCCATGACCTTCAAAAGCATCCACACTCAACATATTATTTAGCAATGAAATATTACAATACACTTACAAAATCTCCATGAATAATTTTGAAATATCAATCTCCTTCTATGCATCCTCCATGTGTCCAAGCATAATATCTAACCATACAATCATGCATCCCATGCCATGCTTCACCTATGCACTCTACAGGAGAGTTTAATACAAATGAAAACCAATCTTTTCCACTAAATATGTGCTTGTTTTATACATTAAAGCTCCAAAGAAACCACTAAGTGGTATTACATAAATCATGTGTTTCAAAATCATGAGATCACAAAACCATTGACCCCAACATTTACTTTTTGATACTAGGCTTTCCTAATATTAAATATTCTTCCAATGTGCAACCCATAGATAAAATATCTAACCAATATTACATACAAATTTATAAGTGCACCTAAATAAAAATTTAATGTGGCTAAACACATCTCCTAAGATGCACAACAAATAAATATTTATTTTACATAATTAAAATAATATTTTCTTGTGTTGGTGTACGCTCTTTTTCCTAGCATTTTTTAGTCATACTCATTGACCCATATTTCATGAGCAATGGTTCACATGAACCCATATCCTTTGAGAATGAATGATCCACTTAGCACTCATTGCATCTAGGTGATGCTCACAAGGATAAAGCATCCAACTCAAGAATGCTTAACCATGGAGTTTTCCCCAAGATCAAGCTAGCTTGCTACCCCATTTTCAAAACCTTCAACAAGTGTTGTACTGCCTTATGAACCATTCATTATAGATCCCCTCTAACTCATCCACTAATAGGTAGGATTTGTCTTCCACAATGTTTCAAATTATAATATTTATATCACAATTCAATTGTATAGTTTTTGAGTCAAACTCATTGACCCATATTTCATGAGTAATGGTTCACTTGAACCCATTTCTCATGAGAAAGAATGATCCACTTAGATGCATTTCATCTAGGTAATGCTCACAAGGGAGAAGCATTGAGACTTCCCAGAAGGTCAATCATTCTAGTATTATTACAACTCAAGCATGCTTAACCATGGAGTTTTCCCCAAGATCAAGCCCACTTATCTTGCCACCTCATTTGCAAAATTTAAGAAAATTTAGTGTTTTATGAACCATTCATTATAGATCCCCTTTAGCTCATCCATTGATAAATAGGGGGTATCTTCTACAATATTTCAAAATATGATATTAATATTAGGATTCAACTGCATAATTTTTTATTCAAACTCATTTACCCATATTTCATGAGTAGTGGTTCATCTCTCATGAGAATGACAACTCAAATCATCACTAAAATCATGTATATTCAATCCTTTGCAATAAAAATTGTACATTGAAAGATGAGGCCAATAGTTGAAATCATTTTTTAAGCCTATAACATTTAGTTCCCTACTCAACTAAACACACCCCTATAAGCCTCAATTTGGTTGTAGGTAAAATGGCCAATCATGATTTTCTCTCTTCCAACCAACCTATTTAATTAAAAAAGGTCCCTCGATGCCTTCTTGTAGGATCATTTCCAAAGCCAAAGCTTATCAATATCTATGGAACCAAATACCCACCAATCCTATCACATGAATCCATTTCTCAATATCTCTTTTAATTGTAAAATGAAAATAAAAAAATTGAATGATATTAGAAATTAAACCCATTCCAATTGTCTCCTTGCTCTTTCTAGTCACTGTTACGTCCATCCTAAATTCCCTCCCCTTAATTCCATCTCCCATGGGTCCTCGTCCCATACTTGTTTATGTTATAAATCCTCCCCTAAGTTATTCTATAATTCCTCATTTCCATAAGCCTATCCCCATGGCCCCCTTCCTAGACACTTCCCTTAAATCTTTTCGTAACACTCCCTTCCTCCACTCACACAACACCCATATTAGATTTCATTCCCTAGTTTCTACTTCCCACCTTATGGTTAATGTGGGGCTTGAATCAGATGTTTCTATTCATTCTAAATGCATTCCATATTGTCTATAAACCTTCAAAAAAGAAGAAAATAGTTGGGAAATACTATGCCATATGACATTTGAAGGCTTAATGGAATCTTCCAACAATTTTTAATGGCTTGATATCTTCCATGATCTCATTGTGGTATAGCCATTGAGGGTATCAGTGTCCAAACCAAAGTGGATCTATTGTTGAATTTTGCAAGAGGGTAAAAGTACAAAGTTGTTTCACACTTTATGCCAACTTATCAACACAACTGAATTTTAGTATTTCTAACTAAAATTTAATTTTGGTCAAACATATATGACCTAGTAAGATTAATTGTAGCCAAGTTAGATATTTCCACAACTTTTCCAACTAAAATTATAGGCTAAATGCATATGTAACTCTACTTTGAGGCCAATTTACTAAAAAAATATGATTATTTGAAAATCTTGATATTTCAACAACTCCTACTCATGTAAGTAATACTTTTTTAAAATATAAAAAATACCCTTTTGTAGATCCATAAATTTAGTTTTCAAATTTATATATATATATATATATATATATATATTATTATTTATTTTTACTAAAAGTAGGTTATTAGCACAAAATATTAGGTTGATTACCATGTCATGAAAAAATACTAAAACTTATTAAAAAAATAGAAAAAAATATGATGCACTAGATAAAAGAATCTATATCAAGATGATGTAATTTTTTTCTATTTTAGATAAATATTTAATATAAAAGTTGACGTCAAATGGAAACATCTATGTTTTAATACACACAAATTTTTTAAATTAAAAATTAAAATAGTTGAAATCTTGTTTTAATTGCATCAAAGAATATTTCCTCTATGCTTTATTTCCCATACAAAACCATTGAATAAGAGTGTAAGTTAATTTTTAGATATTTCAATTACCATGACTTTACTCTCAACTGTCTTGGGAATTGTCAAAGTCAACACCCCATTTGTCATGTTGGCCTTCACTTGATCCAGTATGAGATTCTTTGGTAGGTGAAAGCCACAAAAGAAAGTGTCATGTGATCTCTCCAAACAATGACACTTGTCATTCTTGCCCACCTCATCCTTTTTACACTCTCCATTTATATGCATAACTCCTCCTACTTGAACTTTCACATCTTTTTTTAAACCAAGCAAATTAGCTTTGAAGATGTGGGTATGATGTAATGTCCCTGTTTTTAGCACTTCACTTTTCAGTGATTGATAGCCTATTCCCAGTGTGTTGTCGGCTAATCAGTGGCAAAATTAGGGGTTCGTGTTTTGAAGGATGCTCTTGCTCGAGGTTGGTTGATTTAATGGCAGATTCTTTTTGGGTTTTCAGAGAGCTTCGCAGTGATATGTTGTTCTTGGCATTTTGAGCATCTTCAGGAATTTACTATTTTTAGTAAATTCTAATTTTAGCAATGGTCCAGTCGGCATCAATTCAGTCAACTTTCCTCTTCTGGCAGTTCATTGGGTAATTCTCATTTTTGGCTTAAGGGGTTCATTTCGAAGATATAAGTTATTTTAAGTCAAAATGTTTTATTTTTAAAATACCCCTTGGCCTAGTGTTATAACTTAACAGTTGTTTTAAAGAAGGGGACTTTGAGGGGTATTTTCTCATGAAGGAAATATTTTAATATTTCTAAAGTTTATAATTGCTCAAAGGGAAAATGGACGCCTTTTTGAAGGAGATTATATTTTATTTAAAAAAAGAGAAGTGATTAATATTTCACAAGGAAAGTACGCCATTGGGAAGAAAGTGTTTGGGTCAAAGTTTAAACCTAAAAGCAGCTTGGGATTAGGGCGCACCTTCTAGAAGGCTCCGGAGTCTTCTCTTCTTTCTATAAAGAAGGTTCCTTCTCTTCTTGGGAGGTATCTTTTATCTACAGGAATGTTATGCTGCCGGATTGGCTGTGGGATTGCTTCGAGGAATGTAAGCCTCCTAGCTAGGCATTGCTTCTCGCTTGAAAGATAGCGACTAGTGGTGAGATAGTATAGTCTGAGTGTTTTGTATCAAGATTTCTGCATTATTGTCATTGTGTGGCTTTGTAGTTTAGATTTGTGCATTTTAGTGAGATTCTAGAATTGCATTTTCTTCATAGCAGATTGATGTTTTTAATCACAAGTCAAAAAATACAAAAAGAGTTGTTCTGGGTATTGTCTCATTGGTTTTCTCTGTTGGCAGCTACCCTTCATGAATATTTACAGATTTTAATATGAAGCTGATGATTTTATAATGCAAATTCGTCATTCCTTGTAGGGCACACTTTCTAGAGTGCCTTGGGATCCGTGCCATTAATTAATAGCCACTTTTAGCTGCCTTTTCTTATAACTAAACTAGGCGGCTTCATTTTATAGGTCCATTGCATCAAACTTGAAGTCTTTTGGGTCTGTTTAGGGTGTTATACGAGCAAATTAGTGGATTATAGGCATGTTGGTTTTACATTTAAAAGTGCAGATCTGTACAAATCAGAATCTTAAATCTAGTTCTTAAGTGAAGAAATTAGTCTTGGTATCTTCATTAAGCAAGGAGAATCCTCTTATTAGATGTTCGTTGAATTGTTCTAACTTCATGCTCTTGGTAGGCAAATTCTTCTCATATTGTAAGCTAAACAGTAGTATTGACAGCAGTTCTTAATCGTGCTTAATCCTGATTTGTAATGCTTATCTTACATTCTGAAGTAGTTTTGTAATAATTTATATCTCCGTCATATGGTAGCTCCCATTCCATCTTAGTCTGGAAAGCAGATTCTTGACGTCGAGTATTTTCAGCATCATTGCTTATTTCTTTTCATAGCATTGTAATTCTTACACTCCGCCATATGGTCGCCTCAACTCCATATTGGATTGGGTAGTACATACTTGGTGTTGAGTTCCCTTTCAGTACTTGTAGTGGTAGAAGATCCTCTGACCATATGCTCACCATCATCAGCGCCATTCTTGGTTAGAGTTCCTTCCAGTTCTATTTTTGCATTCAGATCCTCTGACCAATGCTCACACCTTGCCCTCATCGAGATCCTGGTGTACATTCTGGTTAGAGTTGTTTCAGTATCGTTCTAGTTTAGAGCTAACCCTAACGACTGTGGATTGCTCTGCTTGTTGCAATTGAAAATTTGAAAAAATTTGGGTCAGAATATTTCATATGACTAGTTTCAAGTCAATCCAAAAGAATATGAATAGTGACTGTGTAGTCCCTGGAGGCATTATGCATTTCCCCTTTAAGAGGATTTAGGTCTCACACATCAACCTTGAATGGATCCATCATCACCCCATCTCTCCTACCCCCATTCCACTGTGCTGAAGACATGTTGGGATACTTAATACACATACATTTTAATATTTATTTAAAAATATATTTATCAAAATTAGAAAAAAAATGTCCATGCATTAAATATTCAAGTTATAAACACACACAAAAAAAATTGAAGGAAAAAAAAAAAATTTACTATATAAAGTTTGATGTCTCATGTAAATTCATTTTTTAGCATTTTATGAACAACTAAATTATACTATTAATTTATATAAAAACTGTTTTAAAACAATTTTTTTAATTTTTCAAAAAAATACAAAGATAAGGTATATTAAAAAATACAAATTTTATTAGTTTACATCATTTCAAAATTTAACATATATGTCATTTTTTAGTTATTCAAGTTTAAAAGTTGGATCATTGTTAGTTGTTTCTTTTGTAAGTGTGACACAACTTTATAATTTTACCCACGATATTTCCCAATCTAATATTATATCTTGTACAATGCTTTAATGGCCTCTCCCACAAGCACTGAAAGAGTGATGACACAATAGAAAGTAGTAAACATGAAAGTATTGAGATGTGCATTTATTATTAATTTTAGGTGGATGTGCATAAGCATAAACAATATCTCTATTTAAGTACAACAAAATTTGGAAGGTCATATCAACTCTATTTCTAATTTTGGAAACTATTGACACTAGTAGAATTCTTAGGGTTTTAATGCATACCCTAAAAGGTCAATTCATGTAAGATAAAAACCTAAACCCTAAGTCCTGGAAAATAGTTTGTTACTTTATCTTTTATTCATTGGTGACTTATTCAACCCTTGTTAGATTATAAGTTGTGTCCCCATGTCCACAACATCATTTGTTATATTAGCCCCATTATTTTAGCGATTGGCAAAGCCAATTAAATGCATAAAGACACTTAAGTATCTTGTTAGTGCGCTTGTGCGGTGGTCCACATCATTGTCCTCTTGGCATCCATGTGGATGCATTTCATTTGCGCGCATGTTTCTTTTAGCGTGCATCTTCAAAATCTGCAAGCCCTTTAAAGTTGCGCTCATGCACTATCATGTCTCTAGGCCCAAGCCATGTCTATGGGGTCCACCAAATGATTCAAGGCCACTTATCTAGGTGCCTTAATTCTATTGGAGCATTTTATCTCTTCATAGCATGTATTCACCTTAACCTCTTAGAGATTCTTATGCTCACACACGGGTTTTCTGAACACAATATTTTAAAAGTGGATTGACGACGAGCATTTAAACTCTAGGAAACAACTAGTGGAGGGTTCAAACTTTTGTGTGAACGTCATTGATTTGTAGCAACGGAAAATTGAATGCTCAATGAATCTCTCGACTACATTTTTTTACCTCGAGAGCCACTCTCAATACTATCTTGAATGCTTCCAAGTCATATTTTGTAATGCCTATGCCCCTTTCAACAATTGCAACTCATTTTTGTTAGAGGGTCATCCTTTTTTGCATTTTGTTGTATTGCATGCAAATGACATAAATGAAATACGCATCAAATCTAGTCTAGATCAAATCAAATAGTTGCAAGCTTCATAAACATCAAGTGTCGTATGTTGATAGATTGATAGCTTGAATGTGGTTGTTCATGATTGCAACAACATGATGGTATGATCAAGATGGTTCAATATAAATTTGGGTAGCATAACAATAGCATAATATTGGATTCATGCAAATGAGAATGAAGGCCTCTCATTTATAGAATTTCCATGAGAGAAATCAAGGGCCAAGATGCATTGGGTGATGGATGGAGAATTAGGGTTTGGATCAAAGTTGTAGTCACGTGACAAGTGTCACATGAGGTAAAGGGGCTAGGTTTTGGATTAGGATTAGAGTAACATTCTCATGTGAATGGATGGGATTAAGAGGTGGATTATGAAATGAATGGATGAGATGGAAAGTTAGTTTGAATTTTGTAAATTGTCTAGGTTCAATGAATCTAGACAAGGTCTTAGATAGACATGTGAAAGGAACACTTGTCACATGATGACAAGTTTAGATTGTGATCCATGTGAATGGAATCAATGGCTAGGATTAAATAGACAAGGATTGAGGGATAAAATGGAATTAAATATTGGAGGAAAAGGTAATGGGGATCAATTAGGTTAAATTAATTAATTAATTTAGTTGGAGGATTTGGGATAAGGCTAATGGATAAATTAATTAAATAAATAATGAATATTTATTTAATTAATTGGGTAGGAGAGGGTGGGATAAAGGTGATGGGATAAATTAATTAAATAAATAATAAATATTTATTTAATTAACTGGCTAGGAGAAAATGGCATAAAGATGATAGGATAAATTAATTAATTAAATAATGAATATTTGTTAATTAATTGGCTAGGAGAAAATGGGATAAAGATGATGGGATAGGTTAATGAAATAAATATTATTTATTTTTATTCAATAGCTTAGGATAAGATAAAATTAGGTATGGTTGGGTAAGGTCAAATTTTAAGTGTCCACATCTGAAGCGGATTCTATGGGGGTAATTTAGTACTTCTCCTCAAGATCATCAATGTCGAGACATTCCAGGTGTCAATAATGTTTTACCCATGTCTTCATATCGGATTGAGCTGGATAGATGTCTGCTCTCCATTGGTTGTGCAAGTGGCTAGGGTTTTTAGGGTTTCAATGTTCTTTCTTAGAATAAAACCTGTTTGAGGCTCATTTTGTAAGGGTTTTCCCTTTTATTCTCTACAAAGACATGCAATTTTGCAACTATGCTATTGTAACTGACCTATGCCTCTGTATTAATAAAATTTACCATGTTTACCTCCTCTTTGTGCTTGCATTCTAGTAAATATTGTTACCTTTGTGCATGTATGAAGGTTTATCATCTTTTATTACACCTCATTTCTAAGTTACCAGATTACTTTTACCTTTATGATTAAATATGATTTTAAATGCAAGATTATGACTTTAATATATTCAATGGCTTAATGAAATGTATGAATATACATTATGATGAATTACTCTTTAAATGCTTAAATGATGTTTTTGATATATGATTTATATGTATCAACTGACTATGTACATGTTGCACTAAGTTGGATTCAAGAAATGTTTTAACCCTCCAGAGAGGGAGGGAGAGTATCACCCAAGAGATGTGTTTGGTATGGAAACCATTGGTGTACCTATCTAAGTAGACACACACACACATTGCCTAGGTTAGGTAAGCCTTGTCAAGTCGGTCTTAAAAGCTTTTTGGGTTCATAGGGATGATTCTCTTTGATTGTTTAGTCGATTTGAGTCATAGTGTTATAATCCTTTTGATGAGCATGATATATATATATATATATGTATATATATGTATATATATGATATGTATATATATGTATATATATGATATGTATATATATGTATATATATGATATGTATATATATTAAATGTATATATGTATATATATGTGTGTGTAGTAACCAATATATATGAGATTATGTGTGTATGAGCATATGTAGATATGTCATATGTATGTGTATTCACATGGATATATATATACTTTATATATACACATCAATATATATAGTGTGTGATATTAAAATGATAATAATATATATACATTAATATATATGTATATATACATATTTAATTAAATAAAAAATGTATACATACATATATATTAATATATATACATATATATAGTTGACGAATATAAAAATATAATTATGTGAACGTATATATATGTATATATGTGTGTGTGTGTATGAAATGTTATATACATATTATAGTGCGATGGAAGTAGATATGATATAACATAATATAAGCACGGTACTATTGTTATAAAGTATGCAAAAGAAGCCACGTTAAGGCTGAGTAACCACACATTGAATGAATGAAAGATTTTAATGACGTCCACGAGACTAAACAGTCTATGGGACCAAGACACAACTTAATTTTTTTTCATGCTCTTTTCTAAATCAGATCTCCTACTATTGATTTTGACCAGAAGGTTGGCCGTCTGGTTGATCTTATCCTCCTCAAATAACTGCTGCATATCGTCCATACACAAACTATTTGCATACTGTTTACGGATGTCTTCATTAGCTGTGCATTCCATGAAGAAGTTTTGCTCCGTCTCAACCACCCCCTTATTGTAGAATATGTAGGTTCTTTCTTCCCATGTTTCCTTAGGAAACTTCCATCTACCGGTCTCACATCTAAGATGATGCGATCATGTCCTCAGCTGTGCAACTAACACCCTCGCTTTCCCTTTAATAGCATCCCCTAAATATGTTTTTTCACCATGATCCTTTGTCGGGTTAAACTCTTTGATGTAGTATGCTTTTTTTTGCCCAATCTGATTTGACCACATGGCAGTCCTAAATTTTTCCTTCACGTAATTTTTTATTTCACTATTGGTGCTAGGACACTCCTGTAATTTGATGTCCCACTTGTTCAACGACTTGTTGTTCTGCTTCATTGAGGTTTTCTTTCTACGGTTTAGTGCCTCCTCCATAACCACTTTGGGCCACCGGTGGTTGTCCATGTTTTCAATCTTCTTTAGATAACTTATCAACCAAGTTATCACCGATGCCTCCAAGGGAAAAGCCTCCGCTTCAGCTAAAAGAATTTCATATGGGACCGTGGCCTTAACTTTGAGATTGCTTGTTATTAGGTGTTTTTGGATTCTTTTTATTTGTCTCCAGTTGCACTTTGACATATTGCTTCCCCACACTTCACACCCATAAAGTACAACTAGCTTGACAAGTAAACCAAAATGAGTTTTCTTGGTTTTCCAATCTCAAAGTTCTACTTTCCTACATCTTTTTTGCAGCAGGAAAGAGGCTTTCCAGCCTCCCTGTATCCTTTTCGCTCTACAAGTCTCCCAACTGAGCTTATGGTGAAAGTCAATCCCAAGATATTTGAATGATTCAAAATGACACGCCAAAGGTAAAGTGGCATAGGAAGTTTATAGATATTTGGAATCAATTTTTTTAAGATTGTTGTTAACCAATAAAGAGGCCACCAACATAGGTGCCCAGATTACAAGATTAAAGTGAATGTAAAAGCCACGATGAAGTAGTATTCAAGAAGGATTGTATAAAACCCACATGCAACCCCAAAATAGGGCTTTAACTTGGTAAAAGATCATGTAATATGCTTGAATAACCCACGAATTGGGCAGACGTATAAACTAATTATGATTTGGACTCAATACGTGCTATGTTATGTGAGCTTTTTCTTGAGATAATGAACAACAAATCACAAGTTGAAATAATCAGCTTGCTCATGGCATTTGAAGGAGGCATAATTTGAGTATTTTTAAGAGATAAATCTGCAACTACTTTAACCAACAAAGAGAAGAGAGGTAGAATGAAACTTAACTTACCTTTAGCTGAAAACTACTTTCCATTTTTTATAACTAGAAGGAAATATCTTAGTGTTTGGTTGTTCATTCTTGAGTGCATTTGTATTGTTCATTCTGTATTCTTTTTTGGGAGTTTGAGAGCAGTTTATTGTGTGAGTTGAGAGCAATGTAATTGTGAGTTTTGAGAGCATAGAATACATGCTTTAGAGTGAGGATAGGATAAGCTATGTAGTTGAAGTTATCAACTAAGAAAAGTAACAAGAAGAGCTGCGATTAGAGGAGGCAATAGGTAGAGCCATTTACATTGAGCAAGGAGTCTCAAGATATTTGTTAGGGGCTAATTTGTACCAGGAATACTTAAGATATATATCTTTATATCTCTTATTAATTATGAAACTAAGTATTATTATTTTCTGAAAGTGTTTGAGCTATTATTTGTGTGCATACTATTGTTATTGGAAAATATATGAGTGCAAGTTCAATCAACTAGAGTGTTTATGTAGTTTACTAAACTAATTATAGGTTGGAAGGGATATGATATTTTATTTTTGATAATATAAGAAACATTTACAGGATGTTGTACCCTTTACACAGCGAGCCCAAAGGGCCAAAAAGGAACCAAACCATTAAAACATAAAAAAAGACTTTTAGTAACATCAAATAAAGACATAGACATAGCCTAGTAATAGTAAAGACACAACACAAGACAAACCCAACCACTAATTGTCCACACTTTCCCATTTTTGGACAAGAAGGTTTAACACATCATCCTTGATCCAATTAGGGCCTTCATCCATCGTGTTCTTGTCCATTTCCTCCTTGATAACTTATGAGTGACAGTCAACCTGTGTATCATTTTGATAGAGAAGCGCACCAGGCAATTGAATTTACGTTCCACTTTAGCAACTTGCTCCTGCGACACATCGAGCTCATCCTCCTTTCCTTTCTTGCTTTGGATCTCCGCATCAGCACCAACCCTAGTATCCAAGGAATTGGTAGAATCTTCCTTAAGCAATTTGTTCATATTAGAGAAATTACTAGGGCCTTCTATAGGACCTTTATCCTTCTCCTTCTCAATAACTTTAACGCCTTCAATTCTACTGCTAGTCTACACTGAATCATTGGAAATATCATCCATAGCGGCCCCTTTCTTGTGTTTCGCCAACTTGTGGAATCTTCTCACACTCATTTGTTCCATTGCCATCTCAAAGCTAGCATGCACCACAATATCTCCCTTAGAATATTTTTCCTTGACACTTTTACCGTCACTCTCGATGACTAGAGGAACCATTGGGAGCAGAGGTTCTTTTTTCCCCTTCTTCTTAGCAGCTAGTCTACTGACCTTCTTGTGTTTCAGCTCATAAAGCCCAGCTGTAGCACTTGACTGGGCCAATCCAACCACATTTTTCTTCTTCTTCAAGGGATAAGTGGCTAAAGCCTCAATATCGGGATCATTTTTAGGGATGGGGGATTTTCTCTTCGAGCCCTCCGAAATAGTAGGGGATGAATTTTTCAGGGTTAATATTTGAGGGTTCCAACTCTTCCACATGCACAATCGAGATGGGTTTGGGAGGGCACAAAGCTAAATGGAATTGGTAGAGCCTATAGATAAGGCCCTGATGCAATGGTAAGGGAGGCAGAGAATCAAGGTTAAGAGAAACAATCTCATGAGACTCTTTGATGGAACTTTCCAGAGAGGAAAGAAAAAAGAAAGGGAAGCTAAGTAACATCTTGTGCCTTAAGTGATTTAACAATGGTAAGTGGTAAAAATAAAATACCTTCAATCTACCCTTAAGGGTAACATATTTTGTGATGCAAAGGAAAACCTTATCCCAAGGTTTAGGCAGTGCTTCGCAGTTGAAACTTGACTACTTTTTCATTGGCTTCTCATTGCCCTTGAAGAACGCATGCAGATTCTCTAAATATTTCGTTTTAGTGTTTTTTTATATTTCTTACCCTCACAGGAAAGGGTGGTAGCCTTACCAATCACTTCTTCATCCACTTCGAAAGATATTCCACCCATGGTGACCTGCCTATCCTTCCATGAACTGACAAATTGGATTGACAACACCTCATCATGACCCACAAGATTCTCCAAAAGCGGCATAAGACCACCTTCCAAACATATATGTCAAGTCAGGGGGTCCCTACGAAACTCCTCACAATTATCCAGCTTAGTTCTTACTCTATCTCCTCCCATTGTGACCCACAACACACAATAGTTGAAACAACAAAAAGGTAGCCAGAAAACATATAGCTTGCCGGAGAGATTACTGTTACTTAAATAATCTTTACTCCACCAATCGGGATGGAAAGACATAATAAAGGCAGTATGAAATTTACACACATCAATGGTCATTCCCAATGACAGCAACACCACTGGCTTGTAATCATCACAAAGGACCCCAAAATTAAAGCAATTAGGAATAATAATGGAATCCATTTTTAAATCTATAGTTCTAATCAACTTAGAGAGGTTACACGATCCCCAAAGCCATTTGAATGCGGGGGGAAGATTTGAAATTTTGATGTACATCAAATAAAAAATCTAAGGTGAATCCTTAGATTCCTTAAATTGGAATTATTAAATAAGCTAGCAAAGTATATCACTTTACACGAACTCCAGGAGATTTGATAGGATATGTTGTACCATTGGAAAGGTAGCCCATAAAGGGTAGAGGCCCCACCACACATGATTATGAGATAAAAAAACCACGTGGCCACCCACTTAAGCCTAATCTCCTTTCCTGTCCAAGACCAATCCATCCAATGACCTGCCAAGGAGTGCCACATGTACTCGAGAAAGATAGTAAATTTAACCATCATTATGAGAGTAATTCCTCTGCTCCACAAGGATTAACCTTTGAATAGACATCAACAACACTTCCATCTTTTTCCAACATTTGCAAACCTATCAGGTGGACCCCAAATTGGTGAAGCCGTCGGCCACCTGGTTACCTTCTCGATAGATACAAGTCAAGTGATACCTCTCAAACTTTGAGATTAAAATATTTATATCCATAAGAATATCTCTTAAGTTCCAACCAAGCAAACGACCTAAATTAATAGAGTCTATCACATTCTTAGAATCCCCTTCAATTTTCAAATTATTTATACCTAGAGTAACAACAATCTCGACGCCCTTGAGCGGCACTCAAGACTCCGCCACCATAGAAGAGTGAATACCGATACCTCTAGCATACCCAACAACCAAGTTTCCTTGATAGTCCCTTATGACACCACCAATATTGACCAAATTAGGGTTCCTCTTGACCGAGCCGTCAAAATTTAGTTTAAACCAACCCACATCTGAAGGTTTCCAAAAGGTGTTTTTCCTAGCAAGGGATTTGGAATTATCAAAGGAATCATTACCAAGCACAATGTTCCAGGAGTTAGTCATCTTGATCTCCCAATCAACTGGGGTAGAGTCCAGTGGTTTCCACTTGTGTAGAGAGAGACTTTCAGATATAAGTCTTGACTACCAACCAAACACTTCCTTTGAACTCTTCTCAATGCCTTTGAAAACCCTATTGTTCCTTTCCTTCCAAATGCACTAGCAGACGATGGGGGGAATTTTCCTTCAAATTTCTAGAGGAAGGGGGTGTCAAAAAGGACCATTCTAGCCCCCCAAAAAGGAAACTAATCATAATTATATTGCTTGATTATTATAGTAGAGATAAGATAGAATAGGGTATTATGATAATATCCAAAATACAATATGGTATTTGTATTATTTGAATAAGTTATGTTGCTTGGAAATGAAAGGGATGGAAATCCTAATAAAAGTATTATGCCATTACTATTTAGAGTATGATATTATTTTATGAATACCTTTATTTGGTAGTTTAACCATGGGTGGAGAACTTACATTCTCGATTGTTTATAACCCTTGAAATTAGGAGATTATTTTACTCCCTAAGGTTAAGGTATACAGTTGAATGTGTTTATATTGATATTCAACAATAGGGTTGAAAAACGTATTAGAGATATATGCATTCTAATTACCTTTTAAAATGATATTATCTTATACTTGGCCAAGAGTCTATACCTATTCATGGTATTCTAATCTTAAATGAGAGGATTTTATGTTGTGGCAAACCAAAGCCATAACGCGAGGAGTTTTTATGGTGTAAAAGCATAGACTCCTCTCAAGCAAAAAAAAAGTCCTCCAGATTATATATGAATTTATCATACATTTTAACATGTGAATAAATGTGTCATATTGAGGGAAAGGATATATGATTGTTTATGAACATACAAACATAGGTACCTTGTATAAATTATGCAAAGGATAACTTTGAAAGAACCATGAGGAAATTGGAAATTAGTTGAAAGGTTCTTAGTGAATTTATTAGAAGTTAAATAGATTATTATGCTGATTTATTATGGGATATTACCATTGATATAAGATTTTATATTGAATCAAATCAAATGATAATTAATGTCAAGAATAACCATATTGGTTATGGCATCCTAGAAGGATGGAGCCATACTAGGTATGACAACAAAGAGTCTGAAACCCAATATGAAGAAGTAATCTTCAAATCAAGTTTAATTCCAAATTATTATACATATCAATATATTGATAGTACTTTAAATTGAGACCAGATGTGTCCAGTCAGTGACATGGTGTCATTAGTATTAACTAGTTATGCATGAACTAGGAGAGTTGTTACTCCCATGATTAAAAGAGATAACTTGAATAAGAAGCAGTTGCCAATCCCAAGAATGTTACAAACATGTAACAATGTATTCAAGAGGTTGGGTTAAACCTAATTTGTTAGTTAGATCAATATAAGTGTGTTATCACTTTTGTATGGAATCTTGTTTATGTTATTTAAATCTTAAGGTCAAACCTAGAAAAGAGTTTTTACAAGTCAATAGAGTTTCCAAGTCAACTGAGGGGGTGAGTGAACATACAACACTGCTTCATAGAAAGTGGATTATTATATATATGAATTTTTTTTCCAAAGTAAGTGTAGAAATCGTCGCATACACTTTGTTAGTTCACCGTGCGCTAGGATTGTATAGCTAGTTGAGAGTGTCATGCATAGTTGGCAGGTATCCATAGTGTATGATAGTAACCAGTTATTTAGGACACAACACCATGCTCAGGTAGGCATTTTTAGATGGTTTCCATACCAAAATCTTCATTGAAGGGAAGGGCCATCTATTGGTTAGGAGATGTGTGGGGGACTGCTTAAGTTTGTGGTTGGAGGAAAAGAACTTGGGTGATTCTCTCCCTCTTGCAATTGGAAGTCCGGGCTAGTGAAGCAGAAGAGGATGAAGATGTGTGTTTCAAATGTGGACATCTTGACCATTATACTCTTGTACCATTAAGCTTTTGTAAGCTATGAAATTGTAAAGATGATCTTGAAAGTATTTTATTTTGTATTTGAAAAATGAGTTCATTTACTTGAGATTATGTAATGTTATTTCATTTATGCAATGTAATGTAAAATGGTTTATTCCAAAGTGAAAATTTGTTATTGAAAAGGAAATTTTTATTTCCATGTGTTGAGAACTCGAGTCATTCACATTATGAGTTAAAAACTTTGGTAAAAATAATAGGGTAAAATTAAAAAGTGTTATATGTGGTATCAAAGCTACTAGATTCAACACTTGGACCTATGAGCTCATTTTGTAAGTTTTTTGTAAATATTATCAATGGTTAATAAGTTCTTATGCCAGAATGGCGGGGAAAAGAATAACAAGGAAACAATAAGGAAGCTAATTTTCTTGAAACTTTTCTAACTTTGGGACAAAGAGAGAGTTGTCCCTAGCCGTTAAAACTCCTCAACCAACAACTCATAGAGAGATTCCCTTGGATTGCAAAAGGAATGTACCTGGGCTAAGTAAGAAGGTTATGCCTATGTTAAATTGGAGAAACTAATTGTTAGCATAAAACTAAAAAAACTTCAAGTGAAGTGGAAAATTCAACATATTACAAATTAGAATCAACTAGGGAGGTATCGAAGAGGCCGAACAACCTTCTAACATTCTCGATTCAAAACGAGACTAAAATCTAGCAATGATAATTGGAATCAAGAATGAGAGTTGGTACCTTAGAGTAAAGGTTAGAGACTAGAATGGCCTAGAAGAAGAAGCAACTTACAATGGAAAAGATGAAAGTTAACATGATCCCACCAACCAAAATGGGCATGTCAATTTGGAGTCAAGACTTGGAAATGGGAAAAGAAACCAAGTAACCCTTGAAGTGTCTAAGTTTATGAGAAATATGAAATCACCAAAAATTATGGACAAAATTTCTTAGGAAATTTGGCTGCAAGGAAAAAACTTCAACAATAAAGTGGGCTAACCAAACAAAAGATCAAGAAGAGCAGTGTTGGTCAAAGTTCAAATTGAATTTACAAGTTTTTCAAACAAAAGTAAATATGTTTTAGTTCCTTTATGATCATTTGAAAATGTTATAGGGGTAAATTGGATATGAAGGATGTTGAATACACCAAATATTGAGGGGGGGTGAATTAGTATTCTGCTAGCGAAAATAATAATTAACCATCCAATTATCAATCCAAATCTAATTACAAGCCAAAACATAAAAGCGATCATAACACATTGACACTAGGACTTTTATGTGGAAAACCAAAAGGTGGGAAAAACCACGGTGAGGATTAGCTCACAATATATTATAACCGGTTATAAGATATTACAGGGCTCACTGCCAAGACTCGCTATCCTTGAAAGGCTCACAACCTGAATACAAAATATGGCCTATTTCCAAGATACAAAAGGGTGTGGCTCACTGCCAAAATGAACTAGAGAAGTGCACCTACAAAGTGTTGAAAGTAGTTCTTGTTATGCTCTGAAACTATTAAAAGTCTGATCTAGTTGTTGGTGTACAATCACAGTTAGTAACTTTGCACTATTATACTTGTCACATTACTTGCATATCTCCTCATCACTCTTTCATCGCTTTGAACTTCATAAATATATACATAGGCATAACTCCCTTTATCAATTAGGTCTGCCTAATTGAGGGAACACTCAAAATACACAAGTCTTGTTAGCTTAATACAAAATTCCTTTTGGCACACAAAACAAAAACGTGTTATCAAATCATTAGGTTGGGTTGGACCTAAAAAGAAACACACAAAAGATAAACCTTGTTAGCCAAAGGAATACCATTTTTTTGTCACCTAGATAGCTCAACCAGATCACATAGACACATTGAAAACTCATTCATACTTGTAATTGTAATTCCTCAGAAACATATCAAAAACTGATAGAATTCCTTTTTACTGAGAAGATTTTAGGACCAAAATATCAAATCAGCATGGACACACAGTTTACTTAATCAGTTGCCAACTAATGTTGGCATCGATGACAACAAACCTGGAGGGCATCTTCTTTATTCTTCCAACAATCTCCTCCTTTGTCATTGATGGCAACATGTTCCAAAAATGAAACTTGCTTCAAAATAGAAATTGTACTTAACTCCCCCTAACATATGTACATAAACAAAAATAACATATCATACTTTATACATACTCTTCTCCTCTTCTCCTCTTCTCCTATTCTCCCCCTTTGACATCAAGGACAAAGGATCAGGGAAAAATAAATAAATTCAGGAACTGGGGGCACCTTGTAACTCCTTGAGAATCACTTCCCAAGCAAGCTTTCCATCATCCCAAACTCTTTTTTCCTTGGAAAGTGTTTAATGTAGAGATTCCATTTCCACTGGGCATTCTTCTCCTTCTTTTTAAGTGGATGGGGCAATGTTCATTTTCTCAAATTTTTCTGCTTCCATTAGAGCATTTGATATAGTAACATGTCTGGACATGACCAAATCTCCAAGATGGGAAAACCACCTCATAGCCTCTTCCTTCTGCCTCTATAGGATGAAAAACTTATTTTGAAGATTTGCAATAGAAACCCACCTAACATAGTTTCTATCATCGACAATCTTATAATCTATGTAGGCATCAACAAGTTGAGACTCAATTGA
Source organism: Sequoia sempervirens (assembly GCA_007258455.2). Taxonomy (NCBI): domain Eukaryota; kingdom Viridiplantae; phylum Streptophyta; class Pinopsida; order Cupressales; family Cupressaceae; genus Sequoia; species Sequoia sempervirens. The sequence goes on along the minus strand of VDFB02266993.1, from coordinate 107,803 downwards.
GTCCATTAGATCCTTGATACCTCGAGTGGCTTCCAACCATTTCATGCATTAAGCAAATAGTATTTGGGCTTCTTCATCACATTCTCTTACCTCTTTCAAAGTTTCCAAAGCCTTGTCACATGCAACAATACACTTATCTTGCAAAAACAACAACCTTTTCTCTAGCAAATTCAACTCTACTTCTTTTGCGGTTTGCATCTTAAGATTGGATGTGTACTCTTTAACATAATCAACTATAAGCCTCAAATTTTCAATCGGAGTTAAAGGGTTGTTTGGAGTAACACCAGGGGTTGTCTCTTGTAGAGCTTTGATAGCTTCATTTATCAACTCATTTCCTTTTTGATATGACTTCGTAGCCTCCTATGTGACAAAGCAAATAAACGTGTTACTCAACTTTGTTCTATCACTATGTGTGATATTTGTGAAATCCACATAACCTGGGTGAGATGGTAGCTTGACTAGCTGAGGTGGAAGCACAGGTTGGATTACTTGTCTTGAAAGAAGACCTTTAAGAGTACTTCCGGATGACTCTCTGGATGGCTTTGATCATTCAAGTCCTTTGGGAATTTCACCTTCAACCGGAATGGATTCCTTATCTTCCTCTTTCTTCTTTTCTTCTTCCTCTTCTTCCTCTTCTTTTCCTTCTTCTTTTTCTTTTTCTTTTTCATCACCCGATGACCTTTTTTTTTCTTCCTTCCTTCTATCCTCATCATCGTTGTCTTTATCATTCTCTTTTTCTTTACTTCATTTTCATCTTTTTTTTTCTCTTCCCTATTTTCGGTGGATTCTTGATGTTCTTCTTTCTTTTCACTGGATTGATCTCTATGATGGTTGTCAAACCTCTTGTTGGTAGTTTCATTTGTGTCCGTCTGAGGGGTAGGGGTCTTTGAAGCAACAAGTGTATCATCAACGGTTTCCAAGATAGGGTTATCCATTACTTCTACAATAGTAGCAGGTTCCTGAATCTGAGCAGTATAAGATGAAGAATCGGTTCTTGTCCCATAGCTCCTTGCTAATTTCCTAATTAGATCATGAGTTTCTTGCCTTACTTTTTCAACATAGTCTTCTTCCTTAGTCATTAACATGTTGACTCTTTGCTTGACTCTAAACAATGTAGAACATTCTTTCAGTAAATTTGCAACTTTTATCTCTGAGTGAGTAGAACTAACATATTTTAAGGCTTCACTTCTCATCTTTTCTTCGACATTTAAAGCTTCTTCCTTCTCAGTACTAACTCTTTCCACATATTTTTAGTAACTTTTGACTGTATGGTATCCATTTTTATGTTACATATAACTGTGTACTGAGCAAAAGCATTTATGATAGTTTATTTTCCTTCCATTAACTTCATCATATAACTTAGTAGTTGACATAAGATCATTATCAATCATATTGTTCACTAAGATTCCAAGAACCAAGGGTGGATTATTTCTTATCGAAGGAGAACCAGGAATATTCTCCATAGGATCATATGAGCCTTCTTCATTCTTCTTTGCGTGCACATGTATTCGATAGGCATCCCTCTCTTCCTCTATCTCCTCATTGGTGGAGATAGCCATTTTGGTTTTGACTCCTTCACTAGAGGTACTACCTCTTCTGTTTCTTTTTAGCAGATGCTCATCTTCTAGGCCAAGTTCAATTTCTTCTTCAATAGTATCACTCAGATTCTTTTTTTTGTGAGCTTTTTCTTCCACTCTTCCTCTTCTTTCTGAAGCAGTAGATGGTGCAGCAATAGGTATGTCCTTCTTCTTAGATGCCCTGGTATTGGGACCAGTAGGGGTAGCAACATCAACAGATGCAGGGACACTTTGTTCTTTAATTTTTCCTTTCTTAATATTAGCACCATTGGGGGTGGTAGAGCTGGAAATAGGTGTTGGTGTAGCACTAGACGATAGCCTTCCTAATTTTTTGGGTTTGGAGAATTGTTCAGCAGTTTTGGCTTTCCTTTTATCAAGAGCCTCCTTCAATTGTATAGTGTCATCTTTAGTGTATGTTTGATCTTGGAAGAAAGCTTCAATTTTCTTTCTTCATTTAGGTGTTGTGGCTTTCAAATGAATTTCAACAAATTTCTCCTCATATGTACCAAGCCTAGGTAAAGAGGGGTGCTTAGGATTGTCCAACAAAATCTCAATGTACCTTTCTACCATTTTCTCTTCAATCTAATATCCCAGAGGTTTAATCCAATGAATTTTAGGTTCTACTACCTCAATGATGCATTCACCAGAAGATACAAGGAATGCTATCTCCTTCTCATACGTCTTCACCAATCTTCTTGGAATCCTTTCTCTTTTATGCATTTCATTCTGAAAGATTGCAAAGAAAGCTGTTAGGGAATTATTATGTGCCCTAAAATCTCCTAGTCTTTGTAGATGATCACAAATTTGAAGAGCATCCAGCCTAGTGTTATCCCATATTATGTTCTTTCTTCCAGGTAATCCCCTTAGAAAATATAATAACAAACAAACAACTAGAGTACCAAATTTAAAGACACGTTTCTTCACCTTTGTCATACTTAGGTTTTCCATAAGTTGCAACCTTAGCAACTCACAAAGATCAAAATCCTTTCCATTCACCATCATTTCATAAGTTGTGTATTGCCATGGCCGATACAAAGTTTTCTCTATTCGTGAAGTAGACTTTTTGCCCAATCATAATGGCAGCATACTTAATAGTAGGGTTTGTGATAGACTTCATGGTTAGGCCTCTTCCGTCAAACTTGGCACCAGTTAACCTTGTGTCCTCATCATTTTTCACTACCTTAAGAACTAGAATGGCACCAATGCCACAAAGACCGGTAACAATTTGAATTGCCTCCTTGTTGATAATCCCTTGTTCATTTATCCACATAAGATTGTTGTGAACCCTACTGAGGGCTATCCTAAAATTTTTTGCCTCACTCTCGCTAGAAAAGTTCGAGAACCAGTTCCAAACATTCAACCTCATTCAAACTAGGTTTTCATATTCTGCTTTGAGCAGTAATTCATCAATCAACTCATTGTCCCATAAATCCTTCAGCTCTTGGTGATCAAATTCTTCAGGCTTCCCATGAATGTATGTTCTTGGGTCTTCGATGGGTAGCACATGACTCAGGATGTGCAAGAATGCACCCATTGGGTCATTTTCATATACTTTCCATGAACATCTTTTGAATTTTGGTTGGGGCCTCTCAAAAATTTCCACAACAGTCTAGAGTGGCCATATTCTTCAAACAATCTTGAATAAATTTAACAAAATTCTTTCAACTTTGAAAACCAAGAAATTTAGATAACATAGAATACCTTTTTGCTTATCACGAACTAGGGTTTTAGTGTACAATGCTCTTGACTCGCTCACTTCTGCTTGCACTGCTTCTACCCATTTGCACAAATGTGCTTTTCTTTAACTTAGTCACTTGCTTTAATATTTATTGTTTTTGCCTTAATTTTGCATTTATTACTTTTCAACTTTAAAGCTGCCAACTACTTTGTGAAATACATTGTAAACCAAGAAGAGCTCCATAATTCTTCTGATTTGCTTGTTTTCTACTAGAGTCTTCTCCATTACCTTCAAAATAGAGGGGTGATCCCACAATATTGGTTTACAATTTTTGGCCAAACTGGACACTGAACTGAGTTTTTCTAACTAAATTTTCACTTTTGGGCACCTATAGCGGCTAAACCATGAGGAATTTGAAGATGATGCAAACTAGTGATTTGTGAAATTTTGTCGATATATTCTAAATATATTTTTTTCAAAAATTTTGGAATCAGATTTCACTTCTTTTTCCATCTCTTTTGAAAAATATTTTTTTATCAGTAAACACCATTTTTAAGGAGTGATGCTCACTGTATACAACATAACTCTTTTTGTATGAAGGATAAAATTCTATTTTTTTTAATTTAGTCTTGTAACTACAATATCTAACCAATTCATTTGTTTTCATAATGTTCTATTGAATAAGTTACCCTTAATCAAGTTTCAAAGTCAAACCAATTACAATTCAAACATTGGCATACCATATACAACATAACTTTTTTTGTATGTATCAAAATTCAATTTTTTTCTTTATTGGATCAAGGACATCAATACCTAGCCTACACATATTTTTTAGAATCTTATTTTGATAATTTGCTATTTTTCCACATGTGCAGAACAAAGAGCTTATTTTCGGTAAAAAAACTATGTTTAATCAAACTAAAAAAACAAATATATAATTAAACCAAAACATATTAAAATTATATTCAATGGATAACTTGTTTTGAGGACTACCATCATCCAGTTGGGTCTGTGAAGTCTCCTCCATTTTCATCCTGAACTTGAGCATTGCAGGAAAATTTTTTGTAGAAATTTGGTGCCAGAGGGGGAGAAGGGGGAAAAGGGGGTTCTAGCAACCGGGGGTTCACTAGAATTACTTCTAGTGAACCCCCCTTTAGTGGGTTTTAGGGGGGTTGACTAGAAGGGGGGGTTTCTAGCGAACCCCCTAAAGTGTTTTCTATCTGATTTTTTTTCCTTCCTCAATGGAATTGTAAACCAATTTTGTGGGTTTACCCAGAGATTTACATCACTTATCCTTGTGTCATCGCATGACACCTCATATATCGGGGGCTTGTTAGATTTTTCTGTGACTGTTCACCCTGAAACCATTATTGGGTTCAGTTCTTAGGAGAGGTATCTGCATCAGATGTAGATACAAGATTGTTTGATTCATCCTTGTTTTCAGGTTCTTCTTTCTTTCTCCAATTTTTTTCCATTTCTTTCCTTACTTCTTCGAGATCTACCTTGTTCACAGGTTTGTTTTTCTGTTCTGGATTAGGTTTCTTCCCAACTTTGCTCCTGCAAAATTTTGAGATATGTCCTGGTTTGTTGCAAGTGTGGCACACAACATATCCTTGATCAAAAGAGTTTGTATTCATCCTTGGCCTCAACTGATTATCCTTGTGTCCAAAGATATTGCATGTGTAACAATAGCCTTGAAAATATTGAATCCTTCTATTAGTATTAAACTTGTTCATCATCATTTGAATTCTACATTCGATAGCTCTATGTCCAAACTTGTTGCAAACATAGCATTGTTTGGTAAAGAATCCAACATTTTGAATCATTCTATTCTGGTTCATCCTATTTCTACATTCAGTTGCTCTATGTCTGAATTTATTGCATGAGAAACAAAAACCATCAAAAGATGGGTACCTTTGAGCATTAGGTTGTTGGATGGGAATCCTTCCAGTATTGTTTCATTGATTCTTGCTTTGATAAGCATTTCCTTGAAGTTTCCTTTGATTTTCCACTTTATTGGGAATCAATTTAGCCTTTGAGCTTTGTCCTTCTTCAAGTCCTAAACCACTTTTGTCTTTAGCAAGTTTCTGAGATGTAATCAACTCATCAAGCATCATAGAACTTGTCTTGAATCTTTCTTCATGAGCTTTCACTTTCTCCAGATCAACTCTTAGGGTTACCAATTCTTGTTCAAGCTTTGTACATTCATTAATTTTATTCTAGATCTCAACTTTCTAACATTCCTCAATTTGTTTCTTTTATTCTACTTGCACTTTTAGTCAAGTAATATCCTCATTAACCTTTTTCGGTTGATCACTAATTTCTCTATGTTTATCTTTGAATTTTTTGATTTGCTCTCTCAGCTTCTTGATACAATCATTTTCTTCCTTCAGATTTCCTTTCAGAGTTTCCTTCTCATCCTCGGTTTTTTCCAATTCCTCAAGGGTAGCATGGATCTCTTCAGATACAAAATTTTCTTTTGGAGAAGCATAATAGTATTTTCAAGCCATGTATTCAAATTCTGGGACCTTCCACAAGCTGTAAGACTTTTTCAGAAGAACTAGGATCTGATACCAATTGTTGAATACATTGAATACTAAGAGGGGGGATGAATCAGTATTCTGCTAGTGAAATTAATAATTAACCATCCAATTATCAATCCAAATCTAATTGCAAGCCAAAATGTAAAAGAGATTATAACACATTGACACCAAGATTTTTATGTGGAAAACCCAAAGGTGGGAAAAACCATAGTGAGAATTAGCTCACAATATATTATAACCAGTTATAAGATATTACAAGGCTTACTACCAGGACTCACTATCCTTGAAAGGCTCACAACCTGAATACAAAATATGGCTTATTTCCAAGATACAAAAGGGTGTGGCTCACTACCAAAATGAATTGGAGAAGTGCACCTATGAAGTGTTGAAAACAATTTCGGTTATGCTCTAAAACTATCAAATGTCTACTCTGGTTGTTGGTGTACAATCACTGTTAGTAACTTCACACTATTATACTTGCCGCATTATTTACATATCTCCTCATCACTCTTTCATCACTTTTACCATCATAAATATATTCATAGGAATAACTTCCTTTATCAATTAGGTCAGCCTAATTGAGGGAACACTCAAAATACACAAGTCTTGTCAGCTTAATACAAAATTCCTTTTGGCACATAGAACAAAACGTGTTATCAAATCGTTAGGTCGGTCAGACCTAAAAAGAAATACGCAAAAGATACACCTTGTTGGCCAAAGGAATACCGAACTTCTATCACCTGGATAGCTCAACTGGATCACACACACACATAAAACTTGTTCATACTTGTAACTGTCATTCCTGAGCAACATATAAAAAACTTGTAGAATTCCCTTTTACTAAGAATATTTTTGGACCAAAATACCGGATCAACATGGATGCACAATTTACTTAATTAGTTACCAACTAATGTTGGCATGAATGAAAATAAACCTGAAGGGCACCTTCTTCATTCTTCCAACAAAGGAGACTATGTTTCCCAATCAAAAGAATAATTAAATAACCTTGGGAACAATTGCAAGGTATACCTAGTGAGGGTAAGAAAGGAAAGTAGTAGTCATTCAACTGAAGAAGGTTAAGTAAAATGATGTTAACCCATGGAATCAAATCAGAGGGATAAAAGATTACAAGAAGAATGTTAAATCGATATGATCAATTTGGAGAAAATAGATGAATACCAAGAATTTAACTTTTAAGAATATTAATGTTTTATGAGTCTCGAAAACACCAATGAGGGGAAGAAGAGAAATTTGGACACAAAAATGTACCTATTCAACAGAATTTGATGATGTAATTCCAGTTTGAGAAAACTTTTGATTTCTCCATAGACATTGTTCTCAGATCAAAAACATTATATTTAAAGTCTCTTATGACTACAACAAAGTTGTTGGAATTGAAGGCTAAGCTATAGAAGCTATTAGCAAAAGATTTGAATGATCAGGAAAAAGTTAGAGGCTTTTGACCAAATAAAAGAGAAGTAACCACGACACCAATTCTATAAGTTCTTGATTTGGGAGATCAAATTTTTGTTATCTTTGATACCTTGAGAAAAGTTAGGCATGATTCTTAATTATGAAAGGCAAGTTAACACCTAACAATTAGGAAATGGAAGATATACAAATGAAACCATACTCCACATGATTTTGTGCTATTGGAAATCATTCATTCTTGCTAACTATGTATGCATTAATTGTTTGGACAATTTTTGGAGTTAATAACAAACCAGCATGGTCTAAAAAGAATTGTTACTCAACCAATTTAAATGCTCGTTAGAGGAGATGGCTTGAGATGAAATTGAACTATGACTTGGAAATTAATTATTTAAAGGGAAAGAAAACTAAGTTGTGATGCCCCAATGTCGAAGGAGACATATCTCCTCGATGACTTATTCATTATATTTTCAAGAATCAAGTGTGAAAAAAGTTCAAGGAAGATGTTTCATTTAATTTGAATGGACTACTAAGAATTAGAGGAAGAGCCTAAGTACTAGACTCCAAGGAGTTAAGGAACAAGGTGTGGTAGATTGATGTCATATTCAAGACAATTTGGAATGACAAAATTATTGTCTGATGTGAAACCACTATATTCTGGAAGGAAACATAGAGATATGTTGCAAGGTTGTAACAAGTTGTCCAAAATGCCAAAAGGTGAGGACACGATGTCATCACCCGACATGACTTGTATATTCTCATGAAATTCCAAAGAGGAAATGGAAAATCATAAGTATAGTTTTGATCTTCCTATGTCAAGGATTTGGCGTAATGTTAATTGGTAGTGGTGGACATGCTCATCAAGGTAGCCAAATTCATATTGAAAAAATTGACAGGTAGGGCACCAGTCCTAACTACAAATTTGTGTAAAGTAGTGTTTGATTGCATGGTGTTCCTAAGAAGGTTATCTTAGATAAGGATAGGCAAGTAACGTTAAGGTTTTGAGTAAGCCATAATCATCTTGTTGAAAATTCAATTGAATATAAGCTCAACTTATCACCCTGAGACAGTTAGTCAAATGAATTAATGGGTAAACCAAGTCCTGATGGATTTGTAGAATAATTTTATTACAATAATTCCTATCATCCACAGTAAAAAAATTGATCCATTTGAAACATTATACAGAAGAAAGGGCCGAATTCCTATAAGCTAGGGTAAACTAGGAAATATGATTAGCCTTAGTTTGGAAATGTTGTAAAAAATGGAAGAGTAGATTAGGATGATCAAGGAAATAAAATTACAGAGAAGAATGATAGGCAATAAAGCTTTGTTGATGCAAAGTATGATTCAAGGAGCAATACTATTATGCTCAAGATTGAGAGGTGTTTAGGGGTTGTATTATGCTCAAGATGGATAGTAGTCAAGGAGTAGTACTATTATACTTGAGATTGACAGGTGTCTCGGTGTAATACTATTATGCTCGAGATGGACATTAGTGTTAGTGATGGTCGTTCTTGGTTTTTGAGTTGTCCAATGGTGCATAAGTCCGAAGAAAAAGGATGGGACCCATAGTGTAGTGTGCAATGCACTGACATTCCTTTCCTATTTGGGATGCACTAAGGACAAGTGTGTGTGTGTTAGCCAAGGTAAATGTGTTTTCTAGTCACTGTGGTATATGTAATAGGTATGAGCCAGTCACTAATGTACTTGTGATGTACATATGAGTCGTTACTAGTGTACTTGTAATGTATAGTTCTTAAGAGAGAAAGCTTGCTTGAAGCACACAAGTTCTTCCAATGTGTTAGCAGGGCCACTCAATGCAAGGAACAGTAAGGACTAGATTGCAAAGGGGAGTGCTAATAGGGAAGATTATTATGAGATTAAAGTTGAAATTTAACCATTTCTTACAGGATTTAGAAAATTGAAAGTAAAACCTTTATTTAACTTTATCTATATACTATGATACTTTACATCATCAAGGACAATGATTCTTAAGGGGGAGGATATGTTACACCCCATTTGTAAGTTACCAAATTACTTTTACCTTTATGAGTAAATATGATTTTAAATGCAAGATTATGACCTTAATATGTTCAATGGATGATTTGAAATGTATGAATATGCGTTATTGGCCTCCTCTACTGGTTCAATAACTAAGCCCTTAAAGTTGTAACTTAGAGATTAGATATTTGCATTAAGTAGTTATCATGCTCGTTATGAAGGTTCATTTCATTGTCAACCCAGGGACATGAACTTGAAATGGGTCAACACTATATGTGCACTAGGACTCAACTATAGCCATCCTTATCCTACAACTAGAAAGGAAACAATACTGGAAATAAAATGTTGGGAAGAAATTAACATAAGTACTGAGCATGAATTATCAACTAAACTAAGCATCAATAATTGAACTGAAAATGGATGACAAAAATAAAAATCTCAACAAATAGATAGGAAACTTTACTCTATTTTCCTTGGCTACAGGAACAGTCACAAAACAATGTTCCAATGGCTGCAGGAACAGACAACTGCTGAGACCAAAACTAATTACTAAACAGAAAAATAACTATTAAACTAAATGGATGGAATTCTCACCAAGTGGCCCCCCTTGAATGACACTTCCCTAAGCTAACCCAAATGCAACAAATCATAATATCATTTTACTTATTGAAAACATGATTACATCATATCAACAATAAGACTATATTATTTGAAACTAAAAATGCAAGTACAATTTGAGAAAATCCAACCTTGTGAAAAGGGGCATCTAAACCATTATTTATAGGAGAAAAGCTTCTAACTAATTCCTAACTAACTAGGCAGTCAACTCCAACAAAATAGGACACCATTTATTGAAAGCATGAAAAAAAGGGGAGGAAGTTATGCATGCGCTAGATTTAGTCAAAGCGGACTTGCCCCAACGAAGATCTAGCACAACAACACCCCCTAGATTTGCTCAACTAATAGACATGATCATTTAAAGGTAAGTTACAACTTCCACACAAGCTGGGAGTTTCCCTCCATTGACCTCTCTAATGACCATCTTTTGACTTACTTAGCAATCGACCAGCTGGAATGAACTTCTTCCACTTTGCAATCTTCATTTATATTTGCATCTTAATGTGAACCTACATGATGACATTAGCACGCACAAAACAAATACAAATCCATAATCACCTTATAATAACATTCATTCAATCACATGTAAAATTAACATAGATATATCGCATAGTAGGTTAATATTATCAAAAGTCACAAGGATAAGTTCATGCCCAAGGTTCATAAATTTAAGGGAATAACATAAAGAGTGTCAATAACCAAGTGCTAAAGTCCATAGTAACAACATCAAATATATGATAAACCCTATCAAAATTGAGCCATTATTTGGACTCATCATGCATTATGATGAATTACTCTTTAAATGCTTAAATGATGATTTTGATATTAGATGAATATGATTTATACGTATTAGCTGACTATGTACATGTTGCACTAAGTCGGATGTAGTAAAGGTTCAAATCCTCCAGAGGGGAGGGAGAGTATCACCCAAGAGAGGAGTTTGGTATGGAAACCATTGTTGTACCTATCTGAGTAAACGCACACACACACTGCCTAGGTTAGATAAGCCTTGTCAAATCGGTCCGAGTTTTGTATTAGTAAGTGTTAAATCATGTTAATTTTTTTTGTGTTGATGCGAATGTTTGGATGATTGTCTTTGATTCTCTTTGATTGTTTAGTCGATTTGAGTCATAGTGTTAAGATCATTTTGATGAGAATGAGATATATTTTGTGTATATATATATATATATAAATGGATATCTATATGTGTGTGTGTGTGTGTGTGTGTGGTAACCCATATATATGAGTGTATGTGTGTATGAGTATACATAGATAGAAATGTCTATGTGTGTACCCATACGTACATACATCACACATGTGTATTCACACACACACACATATACTTTATATTTATATATATATATGTAGTGTGTGTCTGATATTAAAATGAGAATAATATATATACATTAATATATATATAATTAAATGACAAATGTATATATACGTATATATGAATATATATATATATATATATATATATATATATATATATATGTAGTTGACGGATATAAAAATATAATTATGTGAATATATATATATATATATATTGTTGTTATAAAGCATGCAAAGTCAGCCACATTAAGGCTGAGTAACCACACATTGGAATGAGTCAAAATGACACGCCAAAGGAAAAGTGGCCTAGAAAGTTTATTGTTGTTTGGAATCATTTTTTTTAATTGTTGTTAACCAATAAAGACCCAACACAGGTGCCCATATTGCAATATTAAAGTGAATGTAAAAGCCATGATGAAGTAGTATTCAAGTAGTAGTTTATAAAACCCATGAGCAACCCCAAAATAGAGCTTTAACTTGGTAAAAGATCATGTAATATGATTGATTAAGCCATGACTTAGGGAGGAGTATAAACTGATTGTGATTTGGATTCCATACGTGCTATGTTATGTGAGATTTTTGTTGAGATAATGAACAACAACTCACATGTTGAAAGAATTAGAATGTTAGTTGATTTTCACCTGCGGGCTCAATCAAGCAGGGCAATCTATGTTTTCAAGTGTTCATGAAGGCCAAATGGAGGAACATTTGCATGAAGGTTACATATTTTCTAAATTGTTTGCTTCTTGTGCAGCTATGGGGGAAAATTATGTTTAAATTCGGCACGTGGATTAAATGTGGCTCCCATAAGGGTTGAGCCCAACGTGCCAATGTTCAAGTTTTTATTGGGAGGGTCTTCATCTTATGCTTTTTCCTTGCTTTCCCCCTTTTCTGTTTTGTTTTGTTTTCTTTGTGCCCTCTTCTTTTTGTTCTGTCGAAGGCGGAGCTAGAACCGAACATCAGAACTTTTCCAAAAGTTCCAGTTTCTGCTTTTGTTTCGATTCTGGTCCCGATTCCGCTTGTTCTTCTTTTCTTTTCTTTTTTCCTTGCTGGTGATTGAGGGATGTTCCTTTCTCTTTGATCTCCTTTGTGTTTTTTTTCTTCCCTTTCACTTTGTGTGTTGTCGGAGATGGATCTGAAACTATAACTGAACCTAAACTTGTGAAAGTTTCAAGGTCTTGTTTTTGTTCCACTTCTGTCCCTGCTGTATTTCTCCCAGGGTCGGGTTTGGTCTCGATCTCGCTTTAATTTCTTTTGTTTGGGGGTTCTTTACTTTGGCAGAAGTGAAATCGGAATGGGGGATGGACTTGGACATGTTGGTCAGTCTCGGTTTTAATTTCCATCTCGACTCCGACTCCACCTTTTCTTTTCGAAATACTCTGATCGCCAAGGCATTTTTGGTCACCATGAAGTTTTCTATCTCTCTCCGACCAAAGACCTCTTGTCGACGGTTGTTCACAAGGTTAGCGTCAGGGAGAATGGTTTGCTTTCGGTGTGACCTCTCGCTGACAAATGGTCCTCTCACCGAAAGATGAAGGGCTCGATGTGATGTCTCGCTGACCAGAGGAAGTCTTGCTGAAATGAAATGGTCTCGGGGAAAGGAGTTAGCGTTGGTGTAACGTCTCATCGAAGGGGGATGGTCTCGCCGAAGGTTCTAGGTTCGGCATAATGTCTTGCCAACCTGATGAGGTCTTGTCGAAGGATTGTGCCTTCGGTGTAGTGTTTTGAGCTCAAGGAGACGTCTCGCCAACAGATGGTGGTCTCACCGAAAAGATTGTAGCATTGGGGAGACTCTGGGCCGAAAGAATAGTGGCTCGGTGTAATGTCTTGCCGAAGGCGATAGTTTGGCCGAATGATTTGCGATCGCTATGATGTCTCCCCGACTTGTTGTGGTCTCGCCGAAGGGGTATATGGATATCGGTAAGACTCCTAGCCGAGGGGTTTTCGTTTGCTATGATGTCTTGCTGACTCTTGATCTCTCGTCGATGGTTTTAACTCTTCGGTGTGACTAATGGAAGTCCGCTATGACCTCCTGCCAACCAAGTGATGTCTTGCCGAATGCGGATGTTTTGCCAACGGAGCAACACAACAGTATAACTCTTAGGGACTCACTATGATGTATGGAAGATAGCAATGGTCTGGGCGACAATTTTGGATATTGATATGACTCTGGCCGCTTGCTATGAGCTCTTGTCGACAGTTGTATGCTATGCTAACTGTTGCTGTGAAGTCTAATCGCATCGAGGAGACACGACTAGTGTCTCACCGACATGCAATTTTGTTTGAGTAGCCTTTGACCGTCTGGAAAGCCTAAGTGGCATGTGTTTAGCCAATAAGAGAAAGCCAAGGGCGAACAATTGACTATTTGACTGTTGTGACTGCCCCTGTGGAAGATCAATGAAATACAAGTGGTATGGATCTGCTATGTGATCAAAGGATGATGGATCGGTTTGGTGTCTAGTGGTGTCGTTTGTGAAGAGATCTAACAGGGGAGGTTGAATGTTGCTTCTTGAAGATGGTCAACTTGCAGAAAGATCATGAGCAGGAAAAAGGCAGAAAGGAAAAAAACCTCAAGTCACAATGATAGCTGTGGTGTCTACTGGCGAGGGGTAGATTGACATTTATGATTATCAAAACAACCACATTCAAGGCGGCTCTGATGGAAGTTCGAGGGTGGACACGAAGGCTAGAGGTTAATGTGATTTTTCCAAAAGATCTAGAGGCCATTCCTGGAGCGATCCTTCACCGACATGGACATCGGGGATACACATTTAATGTAGAAGTAACTTGATTCAAAAGATCTAGGGGCAGATCTTTCTGGAGGCTGATATTTTTGGTAAACCCTAAAGGAGGGGCTGACACATTCTTTTGGGGAGGGTTTTTTGTTGTATAAAGTGGCATTTTGGCCTCTTTGTAAAGGAGTTCAGATTAAGCATTTTGGAGAGTTAGTGATTTTTCTCAAATCCTTTCTCAGCTGATGTATGCTTTGTAACTCATTTGGAATTTGGAATATAAAATATAGAGATTACCTTGGAAACTAGTGTTAGTGTTCATACTACTTTAATTTTTCTTTCAGATTATGTATGTTTCAAACTGTGTTTTCCTAAATCTGCATTTGAACTTTAAAGTTGTGAAATTCATCTTTCCTTCTTAAAATGTATATGCAGATTAAGCCTTTTCATGAATTATGCATAAGTTCACAAAATGATGTTGAGTAAATGAAATAACTATCATTAGTTTTCCAGGGGTATGTTCATCTATTTTATTTCATGATTCCTGTCAGTTCGGTGTATCACCATAGGGATTAGTTCCTACCATTTCTATTTTGCTTTAGTAATCTTCTCCCTTTACCTTACAAAAATCAGTAGTTTAGGTGATATTGCCAACATAGGAAGCCGACTTTCTCTGGAGGTTCTTTTCCATTTTTAGGTGACCCACAACCTGGAAAAGTCCCCATGTTTCTCTGAAGTATCAAGTTCTGCAACTTGATAAGGGTGCAATTTCAGTAGATAACAATTAGTTGGGTCATGGTATTTGAAGGAGGCATTTGAGTGTTTTTAAGAGATAAATATGCAACTATTTTGACCAGCAATGCCCATGGTTGGAAAAGAGAAGAGAGGTAGTGTGAAACTTAACTTACCTTTAGCTAAAGACTATTGTCCATTTCTGTATAAATAGAAGGAAATATCTTAGTGTTTAGTTGTTCATTCTTAAGTGCATTCGTATTGTTCATTTTGTATTCTTTTTGGGAGCTTGAGAGTAGTTTATTTTGTGAGTTGAGATCAGCGTAATTGTGAGTTTTGAGAGCATAGAATACCTATTTTAGAGTGAGGATAGGTTGAGTTGTGTAGCTGAAATTATTAACTAAGAACAACAACAAGAAGAGATGAAATTAGAGGAGGCAACAACAAAACCATTTGCATTGAGCAAGGAGTCTCAAGATATTCGTTGGGGACTAATTCATACCAAGCATGCTTCTATCTCTATATCTCTTATTAATTCTGAAACTAAGTATTATTATTGTCTAAAAGTGTTTGAGCTAATACTTGTGTGCATGCTATTGCCATTGAAAAATATATGAGTGCAAGTTCAATCAGCTAGATTGTTTATGCAGTTAGCTAGACTAATTATAAGCTAGAAGGGATATGATATTTTGTTATCATAATTATATTGCTTGATTATTATAGCAAAGATAAGCTAGAATAGGGTATTATGATAATATCTAAAATACAGTATGGTATTTGTATTATTTGAATAAGTTATGTTCCTTGGCAATGAAAGGGATGGAAATCCCGATTTAGAAGTATTATGCCATTACTATTTACAGTATGATATTATTTTACGAATACCTTTATTTGGTAGTTTAACCATCGGTGGAGAGCTTATGTTCTCGATTGTTTATAACCTTTGAAAGTAGGAGATTAGTTTATTCCCTAGGGTTAGGGTATACACTTGAATGTGTTTATATTGATATTCAACAATAGGGTTGAAAAACGTATTAGAGATACATACATTCTAATTACCTTTTAAAATAATATTATTTTATACTTGACCAAGAGTCTATACCTATTCACAATATTCTAATCTTAAAGGAAATAATTTTACGTCGTGGCAAACCAAAGCCATAATGTGAGGAGTTTTTAAGGCGCAAAAGCATAGACTCCTCTCAAGCAAAAAAAAAGTCCTCTAGATTAGATATGGATTTATCATACATTTTAACACGTGAATAAATGTGTCATATTGAGGGAAAGGATATATGATTTTTTTATGAATAGACAAATATAGGTACCTTATATGAATTATGCAAAGGATAACTTTGAAAAAACCATGAGAAGATTGGAAATTAGTCGAAAGGTTCTTAGTTGATTTATTAGAAGTTAAATAGCTTATTATGCTAACTTATTATGGTATATTACTATGGACACAAGATTTTATATTGAATCAAATCAAACGATAATTAATGTCAAGAATAACTAGATTGGTTATGGAATCCTAGAAGGATGAGGCCATACTAGGTATGACAAAATAGTCTAAAACCCAATACGAAGAAGTAATCTTCAAATCAAGTTTAATTTTGAATGATTATACATATCAATATATTGATAGTACTTTAGATTGAGACCAAATGTGTCTAGTTGGCGACATGGTGTCATCAATATTAACTAGTTATGCATGAACTAGGAGAGTCATTACTCCCATGAACAAAAGAGATAAGTTGAATAAGAAGCAGTTGCTAATCCCAGGAATGCTACAAATGTGTAATAGGGTATTCAAAAGGTTGGGTTAAACTTAATTGGTCAGTTAGATCAATATAAATGTGTTATCACTTTTGTATGGAATCTTGTTTATGTTATTTAAATCTTGAGGTGAAACCTAGACAAGAGTTTTCACTCGTCAATAGAGTTTCCATGTCAAGTGAGGGGGTGGGTGAACATAGGACACCGCTTCATAGAAAGTGGATCTATAATATATATATACACACACACACACACTATGTGCCAAGATTGCATAGCTAGTCAAGAGTGTCATTCATAGTTGGCGAGTATCCATGGTGTATGAGAGTAATGAGTTATGTAGGAAACAACACCATGCTCAAGTAGGCATTTCTAAAGGGTTTCCATACCAAACTCTTCATTGAAGGGTAAGGCCATCTACCAGTTAGGAGGTGTGCGAGGGACCACTTAAGTACGTGGTTGAAGGAAAAACACTTGGGTGATGCTCTCCCTCTTGTAGTTGGTATCTAAGGCATGTGAAACAAAAGAAGATGAAGATGTGCATTCCAAATGTGGACATATTGACTATTATACTCTTGTACCATTAAGCTCTTGTAAGCTATGAAATTGTAAAGATGATCTTGAAACTATTGTATTTTGTATTTGAAAAATGAGTTCATTTACTTGAGATTATGTAATGTTATTTTATTTATTTATGCAATGTAAAATGGTTTATTGCAATGTGCAAATGTGTTATTGGAAAGGAAAATTTTATTTCCATGTGTTGAGAACTCGAGTTATTCACATTATGAGTTAAAAACTTTGGTACAAACAATAGGGTATACTTCTGGTATGTTACATCTTTTCTAGGTCTATATGTTGTGCTAATTATTTGTAGGTGTTGATTGTGGGTTATTTCTGCACCTTTCAGTGTCCTTTAGGCCCTAACCTTCATACTTACCTCCGAGAACTAATAAAATAGAGAACTCTATGAAGTCCATTGCTGATTTTCATTGATTCTCAATTCAAGACTAGGCAAGAAGAAACACATTTAATCTAGGTGCATCAACCCCTTTGCTTTTTGCATTTCTCTTTCTCTCCCTTTTCCTTCTACAAGTCGTTAGTTGTAGGATTAGTTTAGAGTTATTCAATATTGGGTTGGACCAACATTGATGCATTTGGGTTAGAGAGGAAGTCGACCCTCTCAAGAGGTTTGATCTCAACAACAAGGGTCTCACACCTAAGATCAATCCCGTTGTGTCATTGGAATGTTGGACCTAGTTCAATAAGGTGCAATTTCAAGTGACAACATGAACATGCATATATAACTAGATAAATAGAAGAAGCAAAAAATAGATTCCTTCAAAAATCTATAAGAGATCTATGATATTACAAATTTAAATGTTTTTACTCCCCTGCATCTCCTCTTAAAGTTACAAAAATGAGGAAAATTGCTCTTGTTAATAGAATAGAAGACCCTCCTAGGTCTCCAAGTTCCACTGCATCAAACTAGCTCATTAATGTTGATGAGTAAAGGAAAAACCAATATTAAATCCTCAACTGAAGGCCTTTTTCAAGGTTCAAGATAATGTTGTTTACCTAGAAATTCACACTAATGTCTCCTATTTTTTATTCTCACATATCTGCAGGGAAGCATGTTAAACCCATTCAAGTCTTTAACCCAATAGAGATTTCTCATCTCTCCACAGCCAGAGCAATGGCCATTCCCCACTTTGTTGCCCTTAATGTTACTGTTTCTCTTAAGGATTGTCACAATTCCCACTTCAACTTGATTCCACTCTTGCTGCAATTGCTAGTGTGTTAATAGTGCTGCTCCCTTTGATATCCATATCCATCAACTCACTCCTTAAAATGGCAATTGTCATCTCACTAAACACCATGCCAAGAGTCAATTCCTCACTATCCTTTCTAATACAAATGCAATCACTTACAGTTGACCAAGGCTATAGAAATCAAGGCCAAGGACAAGGATGCCTCCAAAAATCTCATGAAAAATCATACTAATTCTTCTACATTAGTAATTAAAATCTTTTTGCAATATTCACAAAAGTAATGAAAATCTCATAGGTTGTGTTGATTATTGCTTTTTAGCCACCACAAATTCTCAGCTGCATTGAGGCAGTTGATTCAATCCTAACATCTAAGACAAAGACATCTACATGAGGCAATGCAACAAGTAAAATATCCACCTATGCCATCAACTCTATGGAACCAAATCCCCTCTTACATCATTAAACAATTAGTCTCTTTAAGCCCACAACAATGGCATCTTCTTCAGCATTGAGATCAACACAAAGGGACAAGGTAGCAAGTTAATCCATAGAGGAAGCTTTCAAAGAATATCATCAATTTTGTCAATTATCTCTTGAAAGTGGTACAATCTCCTCCTTATCTTACCAACTTTGGTTGTATTTGGCTGCTCTACAATATAAAGGCATTGTTAATGCTATGCAATGCTGTTACACACTCTTGATATCTTGGGTTTTCTAATTTTCTATTTGATGGGATGCTTTTTCATCCTCTAACCTTGTAAAGTATGATTATGGATTTTTGGAAAAGTGTAATGTCCCCAATCTAGCCCTACACTCTTCAGTGATAATTAGCTTATTTTTGAAAACTTGTAGGCTAATTAGGAGTGCAAATTAAGGTTTCCTATTTTGTAGGAGGTTTCATATGAGCTTTTGAAGGCTTGCATGCAGGAATTTGGAAGTGAGTTTTGTGGAGCTTTTTGGGTTTTTGGAGAGATTTAGGATGTGGTAACATGCATGATATGAAAATGACATGCATTGCTATCTGATACTTTGCATGTAGGAAAGGTTTCTGAGTTTTCAGAGAACTCCAATAAGGTATAGCATGCATTTGATTCTGTCAACCTTTCCAAATAGTTACTATTTTTAGTAAGTCATGATAACTGCTTAGTTGTTGTTCAAATGAAGTTTGCAATCACTTACTATTTATAACAGTTTGCTATTTTTGGTAAGTTCTAATTATAATAGTGTCATTCTAGCAGCAGCATAGTCTTTTCAGTCCATCATTTTATTTTTGACAGTGAGGCAGTTCAGTTTGGGGCATTGGCTTCTTCTTTCCTCTTGGAGCTAAGTTTTAATAACTTAGTCATTTTTCAGTGTTATTTTTTGGACCCCGTGCCTAGGCGATCAACTTCAAGTTGTTTTAGAAAGTGGGACTTCTTAAGTGGATGCCCAAGTGAGAATATTAATGTTTTAAAAGTAGTTTTAATTGCTACTTTATTTGGATGCCTAAGTTGTGAAATAAAGTGTTTTTTTAATAATTCATTTCTTTCAAAAAGGTAGCGTCCCTCTTGGGAAGATGAAATGATTCAGTTCCTTCTTGGGAGTTCCTTCGAGGAATGCATACCTCTTAGCTTCTTTCAATCTTCGTGCTTGAAATATAGTACCTAGCTGGACTTACTAACTGTGTTTCACTCAATGCAAATAGAGCTTCAATTTTTGATTTATTTAAGTAGATTGTTGTTATATAATCTGTTCTACTGTTGCTGGTTCATGCTTGGTTGTAGCACGTTTTCATTCATATCTCATAGGGCGAATTTTTCTTGGTTTTGGGTATTGGCTCTATGGTTTTCCCTTGCTAGGGCACCTTTTTGCAGAAAGTTTCATATTTTTTGAAGGTGTCTAGGAATTTTTAGAGCTGGTCACCCCTCTTTGGAGATTGAGAATTTCACTGTGGCTGCATTGGGAATCGTGCACAAATAATCTCAAGATATTTGGAGATGTTTCTCCATTGGTACTTGTTCGCCCAATTCCTAGCTTCCATTTGCATTCAATTTCATCTTCATCAGAGGTGTTTGGAGAAACATATGAACATTTTGGTGAATTCTATACTGCTGGTTTGATTTTTTGTTACTTATTAGATTTGATATACTATTGTTTTGAGCTTAATTTCTGATCATTCTCATGTTATTTTAGTTAGGGAACATTTCTCTAATAGTCTAATGTATTTGGGTGATAAATTACTGAATTGTTGTGCAGTTGTGATAATATTGTAAAGATGGTTTAATAGTGTTAATGAATGGTAGCTTAGATAAGATATAAACGATGATTGCTTAAGCATCATCATTGTTTGTATAAGACCTAATACCTTTCATATTTTTCTGGAAATAAGTAATCAAACGAATTTTATAAAGCATGTATAAAAATCGTATGATATTCTGCTATTGCATTGTTTAAATTCGGGAGTATTTTAACACATCTGCCATGCATAAGGGTATGTCTTTTTGTTAATCCGAATTAACTTTTGTTGAGAGAAGAACCCGCGCTCTTAAAGAACACGTCTCTTGAGCAGACATGCCTCCACGTGTGGAGACACATCTTCTCAAGAGACGCATCTCTTGGAAGCGAGTCTTCTATCATATATTAGATGATTCAAATCTGAATATGCAAACATATAAATCATTAATGTTCTGCATTCAATACATTCGACAATAATAGAAGTCTTCAGAAAAACGTTTTTGTCTTAGAAATTATTTCTCATAAATCTCTGGCTTAGTTTATTCTTAGTTCTATAGGATCCCTTTCTGATTTTGACTCAGATTTGTTTACATTTACATGGTATCAGAGCCACATTGTGCAAATCCCAAACAAATCTAACATCAGTTTGCTCCTGAAAATTCGTATTTTCTAAAATCGAATTTACTCGCATTCTTCATAATGTCAAGTGTGATCAGATTTGAAGATTGCCTTGCAGGAGTGGAAAATTTCACATCATGGAAATTTAGAATCATGATGATCCTTAAGGAACATAAGGTAGACTCACTTGTGAGAGAAAATTTGGAGCAACCTAAGTTTGAACTTGAGAAAACTCAATGGGTAGAAAACAATGATAAGGCCATGAAAATCCTTGTAGATGCAGTTAGGGATCACATAGTGCCCATCCTAGCTAAACATGAATCTGCCTACCTCATGTTCAAATCTCTTGAGAGTACCTATGAGATCAACAACACTAGTAGGACCCTTGCATTGAAGAGGCAAATCAACAATATCCAAATAAACGAAGGAGAAACTATTAATGCATACTTCATGAGGATCATTGAACTAAGGGATCAATTATCTACAATTGGATATCAGATTGATAGAAAAGAATTAACATTAATTGCACTAGGAGGCCTACCAAACTCTTGGGAGTCATTTGTTCAAGGGATAAGTGCGAGATCGAAACTCCCCAAATTTGATAGGTTAAGATCTGACTGTTTACAAGAAGAAACTAGACTCTTGTCAAAGGAAAATAAGCAGAAACCTATAGATGAGGATATTCAAGTTTTAAACACAAATTCTCTTAAGAAAAGTAAGAAGAAAAACTCCAAGAAAAGAAAGGACATCTCCCAAGTTCAATGTTTTAGGTGTGATAAATATGGACACTATGCAATGAAGTGCCCTGACAGATTAAAACAACAAGCATCATATGCTAAAACAGAAAAGTCAACTTCTGATTATGATTCTGAGAAACTTGTATTTTAATCTGCCTTATCAAGTCATGTATCTATCAATATCAACAACTGGGTGATTGATAGTGGTTCTTCAAGGCACATCACAGGGTTTAGTGAACACTTAGACACTATGACTGAAGAGTTTGATGAAGAAGTAACAATTGGGGATGATTCAGCACATCCGGTAAAAAGGGGTTGGAACTTGCTCCATCACATTGAAATTTGGTCTCTCCCTTCAACTCATTGGAGTTTTATTCATACCTGGAATAAAGAGGAATCTAATATCCATCTCAGCTCTTGAAGACAATGGATATAGGGTTACCTTTATGGATGGGAAAGTTCTGACATGGCCTAAGAACTCAACTTTGAAGAAAGCTCTAACCTTAGGTGTAATACAAGGAATTTTTGAATGTTGAGATTAAGAGGGAGCTCTCATGATAGATCTAAACACACTGAGATCCCCTATCATTATGTAAGAGATATGGTGGAAAGGAAAGTAATTCAGTTGGAGTATAGTAGTACAAATGATCAAACTGCAAGCATTCTCACCAAGCCTCTCTCCCGAATCAAGGTAGAGCACTTCAGGAAGAAACTTGGTATGGTTGAAATGTAATTTGTTATTTATGTTTGAAATTCAAATTGTTTATCAAATTGTACTAATATATAAAGATGTTTAATTGTGTAAACTCTTTTGTCATGTGTGTGACTCCATGACTTTTGGGCCTACTATCCTGTGTACATTATTGAAAGGTGACAATCTTTCTAATAATGAACACTTGTATTTGACATTGTAAAGTGACGACTCTACAATGATAAACTATCATGATAGATATCATGTGACTTGATATCTGTGAATATGTCATGATGGTATCTCTTAGACACTTTGATGGATATCATGAGACTTGATATCATCTGAAGATCATTGTGATCTTTAAGAGATAATCATGGTGGATATTTATATCCGTGGATATGCCATGAATTATGGTAGACATCATGTGACTTGATGTCAGTGCACATACCATAATGAAGATGAGTTATGAAGAATGTCATGTGACTTGACAACTTTGAGAAAACATTCCTTATCTTCGATATCACGTGTAAAGGTGATATCCATACTTATTTGATTTGAAATATCTTCCCTAAGCTAAGAGGGAGTGTTAATGAATGGTAGCTTAGATAAGATATAAACGATGATTGCTTAAGCATCATCATCGTTTGTATAAGACCTAATACCTTTCATATTTTTCTAGAATCAAACGAATTTTATAAAGCATGTATAAAAATCGTATGATATTCTGATATTGCATTGTTTAAATTCGGGAGTATTTTAACACATCTGCCATGCATAAGGGTATGTCTGTTTGTTAATCCAAATTAACTTTAGTTGAGAGAAGAACCCGCGCTCTTAAAGAACACGTCTCTTGAGCAGACGTGCCTCCACGTGTGGAGACACGTCTTCTCAAGAGACGCATCTCCTGGAAGCGAGTCTTCTATCATATATTAGATGATTCAAATCTGAATATGTAAACATAGAAATCATTAATGTTCTGCATTCAGTACATTCGGCAATAATAGAAGTCTTCAGAAAAATGTTTTTGTCTTAGAAATTATTTCTCATAAATCTCTGACTTAGTTTATTCTTAGTTCTATAGGATCCCTTTCTGATTTTGACTCAGATTTGTTTACATTTACAAATAGTAGTAACAACTATTTATAATCTACACTTTGTATTCTTGTCTATACTCTCACTAAAGAAGTGGTTGAGTCTGATTTTTACTTTTAGCACTTGTATTTTATTTCCCCCCACTGAATAAGTGGTAGTGTGAATTCATGGCTGGCTTGCTACCTTATTAATTGTTAATATCTCCACTCCTGCTGCATAAGTGGTTGAGTTTGTAATTTCCTTTCATTCTATGGTTTGGTCGCCGCCTATGTTTAGTTGTAATTACATTCCAATTTGTTAATGATCCCCAACACTGTATGCTCTCATCTCGCCCACATTGAGATCTTGGTGATCAAAAGGTAAAGGGTTACTATTCTTGTTGGTTTATATTTAGAACTAACACTAACAATGGTGAAATTGTTCTGATATTTCCAAAATAAAAATAAAATTAAAGGGGTATTATAAAAAGCTGCCATATCTGTGAACATAATTTCTTTTCTATCAAATGTACTACTGTCAAGGTGTAGTGTGTCCCAATTTTTTTTAATTCCATTCCATATGGTCTTATGGAGTTCGAATATAATATTTTTCATTGTCTTGGAACTATTAGTAAAAAGCATTTTATAATTCTTAAAGCTAATCTTAAACCAAAAATTTTGTTTACTGTGAAATAGATAGCGAATTTTGTTGTGAGAAACATCTTTAAATTGAAACATATTTTAACTCTAAACCAGGTACTGGCCATTCTGTTTATGCTGAACGTAAACTTTCATTATTCATCATTCGTACAGCAGGCCTGTAAAAGCTTCCACTTGATTTTGGAATGAAACTTCCTTCTAGGAATTTGAAGGTGGAATCTCTTTGTAGAAGCACAAATGCTTCACCATGAAGTAACATACTATGGATTGATGTAACACATTCCTTTTTCCTTACATAGACGATAAACATGGGTGAGAGAAATTACAAGCATGATATCAATGCTATGTATTTCTTAGAAGGAATTATAATTTGACATTCAAATTCCAATAAGAAATGCAGAAATTGGAATCTAAATGGTACATATTCGAAAATCAGATAAAGCTATACTTAAAATAGGATGCATGGAAAAGCTCTACAAGTTTAATCTATATTTTTCTCTATGCTTGTTTATAAAACTGGAAAGAAAGAATTTATCTAATGAGCTAAGCACCTCATACATAGCATTTAACATTTAGGGAAATGTTGTCTGGCAGTTGATGATCTGGATAAATGCAATGAACAAGTGGGAAAACCGGTTAGCAGAAAATATGTCAATGGCAATCACTCTGGCATTGCCAAACAGCCAAGCATTACAA
This sequence comes from Sequoia sempervirens, assembly GCA_007258455.2. Classification (NCBI taxonomy): domain Eukaryota; kingdom Viridiplantae; phylum Streptophyta; class Pinopsida; order Cupressales; family Cupressaceae; genus Sequoia; species Sequoia sempervirens. The sequence continues at coordinate 82,931 of VDFB02266993.1, read as the reverse complement.
AAATGGGTGCTAAACAGAGTATCTATTTTCCTTTTAAGGAAAGATATCCATTTGCAGCAACTATATGGGTGGGCCTGGATGGGTTCCATATGACTGTTAATGGGAAACATATTACATCATTCAAATACCGTGAGGTGAACATGAGTAGATAGCTAAACCATCTGCTTTACATGATATTTCACATGAGTCAAATAGCATTAGGCCTCTTGATTTTTCTTCTCTTTATTGATATGTTTGAATTCTGCCTTTGTATTTATTGTGCAGAGTCTTGAGCCACGGTTGGTCAGTGAGGTACGATTTGCGGGAGATCTGCAACTCCTTTCTATATTGGCAAGTGGATTGCCCATGTCTGAAGATCACGATCGTGTTTTTGATTTGGAATCACTTAAGGCACGCCCTTTAGCTCCCCAAGAGAAGCTTACCCTTTTTATAGGAGTTTTATCTACAGGGAACCATTTTAATCACAGAATGGCAATTCGGAGATCTTGGATGCAGTACGAGGCTATTAAATCTGGAGATGTAGCAGTCCGTTTTTTTGTTGGGATGGTAAATTTGCATAAGCTTACTTTCTTTGTCTTTATTTTCTTAGAATGAATTAAAAATGCTGATAGATAAAATCTTAGTTTTAATTTTAACTCGGATCATTAAGAAGAATTATTTTTCTTAAACTGGATTTTTTTGGAACCACAGCTCAATCTCCTGTAATTGGTTTAAACTGTAGGACCATCATATGGTGGATTTATAAAAAAAATGTAGAATAGAGTTCTCAATATATTGTACATGTTTATTTTGATTTTGAATTTGTGCTAACTATAAGGAAGACCTAAACCTGATGCTTATCATTCACCCAGCTATTCTGGCCTCCTTTTTAAACCATCTTTTATATGGTTCTGCCTTTGCTAGGGTATCCCAGCTACTGCCTGCAGCATCGATTCATAAGCGTAGTATGTGCATTCTCAGGCTTTTACTTCAGAATGGTTATTGGAGAATGTGATTCACGTTTTGTCTTTTTGGTCTAAACCTTTGGAAGGTGAAATTTAATTTTGGCCCCTTTTCTATTTATTTTTGAATACTTGAAACCTTCACGAACCCTTCACCTTGCTATTCATATCCTTGTTTCATCTAAATTATTTATTTATTTATTTTTATCACACTTGCAAAATAAATTAGGCTTCTTTTGTGGTTTGTCTAGTTTTACCCTGATCATTTTGTTGTCGGCATTTTAAAATTTTCTTCTTATATGATGTACTTGGAAATAGTAAACCGATTAGCTAGTATATTCAATCAGCTGAGTCAAAGGAATCCATACTTAGGTTGAATATAATGTGTGTTTTGTGAAATTTGATGAACCTACCTGACATGTCTGCAAAGTAGAAACTAATGACAAAGCTAATCACTCATACCGTGACAAGCTTGATTCGTGTTTATGAAGAATTTGTTCAGGAATAAGTATTAGCATTTGTATGCAACCTGGTATATGGACTTGTTGAATTTGTTCAACTAATCTTTGCTGAAGATGGACAACTTTTTAATTTAGTTTCGAGTTTACTTGATAGCAACAAATCAGAAGTCTGTACATGGGATTCATGTGCTTAGCTGTGTTGCTGCTGGTAGTGAGTATCATAAGGAAGAAATTATGCATTCTGTTGCTCCATATATACATGATGAATGCATGCCATCAACAAGGTCAGGCACTTCTATCAGTTTCAATTCAGATATTGTTGAGATAAATTGAGTTGTTCCTAGTGGTCTCTAACTTGCATTGACTCCATATCCTCAATTCACAAAGTCTCTGAACACAGCTTGTCTCAGGGCAGTTAAGTATCCTTCTTTGTTGAAGGATTCTTAGGAAGAAGCAATTTAAAGCCAAAGGTAACTAATGTTTTTCACTATGGATATACAATTGAATCTGACATTGAAAGGAAGTATTTAAACGGTTTACTATTTTTTAACAAGCCTGGGTTTGCTTAGGCTGTTTATGCTGATCTGGCTTCAAAAGCAAACTAAGGAGAGTTGCAAGAACCCCAAATATTGTAGCTTAAGGTTACTTACTGTTGATGTGATTTTTGTGACTGCACCAATCAGCAGAACAAAGTAATCCGAAGGCTACTCCATTCTCTCTTGATCAAAGAATTCCGTGCGCTAAGATTGCAAGAAAGATCGCACGTTCAACTCCAAGGTTCCGAAATGCTTTGGAATACCCTCAGTAGGTTCGTTGTGATATGCTGTTTACACGAGGGGACTTACACAATTGTTCATAAGGCTTGCAGTTGACAACAAATGAATGATTGGAAGGGAATTTTGTGCGAATGATTTGGCGTTGAGGTATGAATTTTCCTAAAACTAACCAGAAATGAACTGAATTGAATGGCTGTAGGGATAAGAAAACTTATGATCTATCTAAAGACGGGATGCGGGATCAATTTCGGGCAACTTCAACAAGACTTTGCTCCGCCTCACGCTGGACAACTTACACAAAGTTGGTGCAATCTTGTAGCACTCGGAAAATTAAGAGTGTTTCCAATCCGTTTTAAATCAGTATTAAAGAGAAATTAAGAGTATTTTCAATTTAATCAAATCATTATAAAAGGTTTCCAAGTAGTCAACATTGTTCATAACACTTCCATATGAGTTTAATAAAAGAGAATTAAAATTGCATTTCATGAATAATAATAATATCAATGTAATGTATCAAGATTTTACAAACATAAGTATTTCAATGACTTTCTCATATACATATATTCAACCTCATTTGGAAGAATCAACAATTTTAATAGAAACATCTTTTCTATGCTAAGTTATAAAACTTTAACTTCTCAAATCAATTTTACATCATATACTTTCAAATCATACTTCTATTTCAAGTTTCAACGAAGAATGTCAATAACATATACATTTACAATGGGCTTCACAAGCCAATCCTGAATAATACATAAGTACATCAATAGCAAATAAAACTTGGAACCACCGACCACCGTGACACCTTCGGTCTTCTTGCGAGTTGGGGCCAAGAATGTGATTCATGCGCCTTTTCCGCCCAACCACGAAGTCCATGACTTCCCCGGGTCCCTTCCTAACTCGAAGGAATCCCCGGCCCTACATAAAGGAGCCTAGCAACTCGAAACAGTAAAACAGGAGGGAACTCTCGATGCGTGCCTGATGCCTATATGCATTTCTAACATGAGAAATAAACACATTTCTTGCAATAGGAGATGGCAGAGACTCAAATACATATAAATTTTTAGGCTTTTAAAACAAACCCATCTATTTCAATGGTACAAGTGCTTGGCCAAGCAAAATAATACAAGTAAATGGTAGTTTAGAAAAGGTAATACTACCGTCTCTGTTGGTCCACCTTCGGCACCCTGTCCCGGAAGTTACCATAGTAAAGTATGAAATAATACCAAAGCAGAAAGTTATGCATTTTCGTACATGTTTCAATCATTCAATTAATTCTAAAAGAATTTCAAATGTGAATCTCAGAACATTCTTTGTAAATTCAGTAGTAAGATTTCATTTATTCTTTGGTAAATAACCCTTTTCTGATTTGGATAAAGGCTCTGTTTTTAAAGAAGAACAAATATGTCTTAATACTTTTCAGTGCACTATTAGAAAGAAGATTTAATCAATTTGTTTGAATGGATCAGTGTTTTCTGTTTTCAGTATGTATTTCTATTCTTTCCAAGCTCAGGCTGACTGATAGTGTAATTCCCAATTCCAATACAAGTTTCAGAGTAATAATAATATATTGAAACAGTGCAATTTTATTCAAAAATTCAGAGGTTTGGAAGATAATCTTGCATTCACATTTTATGTTGTATTCCTTTACTCAGGATTGTACTTCTGTAAGTAAGTATATGTTAAAGTAATCAAGATGCTTTCCAGTTTACATGGTTTCTCAAAAACTTTTCTGTTCTTGTTTCAGGTTTAACATTTCTGAGATATTTGTGTATAATTAACAGAGTTCATACTATTTTCTGGAAATGGTTTTCCTGTTTCAACTTGTATTTTGGCACATATATGCATGGATATCTATATATATATGTATATATATAAATATATATATATATGTATGTATATACAGCTAAATGTATATGTATACATATATATATATATGTATATGTGTGTGTAGAAATTCATGTACAGCTGCGTGTAATTTGAAGAAAGAAATTCTGGTTTTTAAAACTGTTCAAAGAGTTCACTGGCCGTGCACACAGAATAGGACATTTTACTGTGTTTCCTTACTGGCATTGAGCAAGATAAGGGCTCAGGGAAGCCCTTGCCCCTCCCATGGAGAGGGAGCGGGCTGTGAGGGGCTCGCGCCTCCTCCACAGGCCGCGGCCTGTGGAGGGCGCGAGCCTCCCACAGTGCCGCGTCCTTCCCATGGGGAGGACAAGGGAATAATTCCCTTCCTCATTCCTATGGATAGCAATTTCAAAACTCAGAATAAAGAAGACATTTTGCCCAGTATAAACTGCATTCGAATTTATCTCAATTTTTTTTTGAATTTATTCAGATGACAGAGTTTTTATGCAGACCATATATGCATATATATATATATATATATATGCATGGGAATTCGAATTCCTGTGCATATATATATGCATATATATATATGTTTATATATATACTTGCAATTACACTTGAGATCAGTTTAATAAAATATAGAATTTGCAACAGAATGAAAACCCTAATTCTGAAGAAAAGAATGTGTATTCTATTTTGCAACAAAGAGAAGCAAGCTATTACCCAGATTCAAAAACGAAATTGGAAAGATTTCTCAGTTGTTTGTACTCATATCATGGAATAAAACATTTCATTCCTTCCATTTCCTTACTGCAGTTTTAAATTAAAAGAAGGCAAAGCATGAAAAGAACCTGGCAAATTTTGCTTCCAGTGCAGATGCCCAGCAATACCTTCTTCACCTCTGTTCCAGAGCTCTCGGATATGACTCAATCGAAGTCCTCTTTTCTCTCTTAAAGCTCTCTTCCTCTTTTCGAGGATCATGCATAAAATTTCCAGATGACAGATAAAATTCTCATGCAATTTCTAAGGATTGCCACATGCCAACTGCATTGTTGGTTTTAAGACAGAATTTCCAGAGCCCAATGTTCTCTCGGGCTGTTCATTCTTCATTATTTTTGGAAAATTAACCATATACAAAACATAAATATATCCCTTTTTATGCAAACCTATAATTTCATTTTATGCAAACACAATATTCTATTCCATTATTTGTTTTGTTTTATTTTTAATTATATTTTTCTTTTAAAATAGATTTTTCCTTTTTGTTGCTCAAATATAAATGGGGATTAAAAATAGAATAAGCCATATTATTTCCACAATTTCTGAGGTTAATTAAACCATATTTTTAAATTTTCTATGCTAATCAATTTCACGCAATCACTTTGAAAAACAGACATGACCTAATGCAACTACATGATTTAAGTGGTGTGTGCGTAATCGAGAGCTTCTCCTCTTTTACCCTGTCGGGAAGCTAACCTTCTTTTCCTCAATCACACTTTTGGCCTTCGATCACCTTGGCCTTCGATCACCTGCAACTCAAATGCACTCAGGCGTGCAAAAACGAAAGTGTATTAGTAACCATTATAGAAACATAAATTTAAACAATAATTAATCAACATTCCTATTTTTTTATAAATGCACTCATAATTCTTAAAAGAAAACAATTATTTTTTTCTATATTCCCATACATCAAAGCATTGTAGTATATTATATTGTTTTAACACGTATCATAATTCGTATATTAAATCCCATAAAGTCATGGTCAAACATTATCAAAATAAGTCATGGTCAAAATAGCATCAAAGTAAGTCATGGTCAAAATAGCATCAAAGTATGAGACGTGACAAATCTTCAAGGGGATAGCAAGAAATTTTCAAGTCACAATCCGGCATGAAGACACTGTCAAGATGACACATACCAAGACGTGAATTATAATTGAAGTTAGGCTTATAAAATGCTCCAGTTGACCACACAAGGCCAACTTGCCGTCAGCAAGCTGCTAGTGGTATGGACTAAAATGAAGTTGCCCCAATTAACACCACAAATCCACAGCTAAAATCTACTTGCATGAAATAAAAATTACGCTACTTGAAGTAGAAGGGATGAAGAAACCTCGCTAGCTATCCATAACAAAGACGAATTTCACCATCAATGAAAGATCTTTTATTATGAAAGTTTTCACAACAATCTCTTACAAAAGTTTTCAAAGGAAAACTTTCCTTCTCCTCCAAACTATACTAAGCTATCAAACTATCTCTTTGCTCTAACAAAATGTTTACTCTCTGATGTCTCCTCTAATCTAATTTCTACTGAGATACGAATGAGGGGGACTCCCCCTTTTATAGATAGCCTAGTCCAATGGACGACTCATATTACAAGACTCATATTACAATCAAATAAATGGCTAAGATTAAGCCACCTCAGCCCTAACCCTAAAAACTGCCAGAATGGGGAGTGGTACAATAAATGAATCAAAGATTCCCACTCACTCCCAAAATAGTAAAGACAATTAATGCCCACAATCAGTCCTCCAGAAGGCCATCATCCAGAAGTGCGTTTCCATTCTCCTTTTCCTTGGCTGCAAAATCAATGAACTTGGTAAGCACAACCTCAACCTCCTGAACTAAGATAGGTGGAATATGATCGAGCTGAAACTCCAACACCGTGACTGACTGTCCATGCCGTGTGCAAGATTTTCTCCAAGCAGCTAAAGCATCCTGTGTACTTTGAATCAGGCTGGAGAAAGTCGAAATGTTTTCAAAGTCATCCTACAAAATAATAAACAGCCATCAGCAATTTAACTTAGAAAAATGATAAAATAACATGGGGTTACCAGTCGACTTTTAAAATTGAGAAGCTGCAACATCATATTTCATTTGCAAACCTCAACTCCTCCTCTAACAATTTCGAACTTTCAACACTTAGAAAGTTTTTTGCAAGCTTCAACAACTTCACAACTTAAATAAAATTGCCCAACTCTGCCTTCAGCAACTTCAGACTTCAAGTGCGAATTAACTTGAGCTCCAACACACAACAATTCTTCTTCTTTTTCAAGTCGAACTTCTTCAACAACTTAGCTACTCACTTGCATTGCAATCTCAACCTCAGAGCTAAAATCGAACTTGCTAGCACTTAGACTTTTCAAATTGCAGCCTTACAAGTCTTCTCTACTTCAAATCAAACTTCTTCAACAACTCTCAGCCTGCACTGCAATTTGTTATTTTAGAGCTCAAGTTGTACTCTTCAATTGATGGAGAAAAATGAATCAACTTTCAGCTCATATAGGCAAGTCGAATTCTAGAAGGAAGCCAAGTTTAGCTAATTCATTAAATCTCCACTACTTCACAGTAGTAATTTGAATTTCCCTCTCTCTGGCAATTTCAACACTTGTCACCTGACGTCTAGAATCTTGACCTTCTAGAATTTCAAAAGATTTACCTTGACTGGCGTACTTAGCATTTTAATTCATTTTGAAAACACACTTCAAATTCACTCTTTAAGAAATTTAATTCACCAGTTGAAGCTCTGATTCTCAATTTATTCATCTGTTGCTCTAGAAGATTCATCTCATGAAGAATTCGATCAAAATCATCTAGGCAATCCATATCAAATTCATTGTCTGGAGCATTTTACCTTCGAAAACACATTTTATTCACTTTGCCTTAGAAATTTTTTAAATTTTCCTTAGGAAAATTTCATAATTCAAGTGCCGATCAAATTCTCCATCTTAAAAGCCTGGGCGAAGTGCAGAAGACACTAAAATCCATTCCTTGTCAAAGATCTTCAATACCCAGAAGAAAATTTCCTTCAGAACGCGTTGAATTCATGGGTCTACAAACGAAGGGGTACAATTAATTTTTGAATTTTAAACCTTAGAAAAAACATTTTTCATCAAATTTAATCCAATTCTTCATCCTTGGGCGTATTTTCCTGCTCTAACTTGAAAACTTTCATCATCCTCGCGAAGCTGGCATCCTTTGACTCATCCATTGTCAATTCATTCATGCCTCTGAAAATTTCACATCTTCTCCAACTTGGGCGTATTTTTCCTAAGGAAGTGAAATTTAAATACTAACACTTTGGCAAAATATTCCACCACCTTATTACTAGCTTGGGCGCACATAGGCATCATGGAAGAATTAACTCCAACACCTAGCATGTTTTCATTTATCTTCCTCATGGTGCATATAGCCTATTGAAGAGGACTTAATTTATTTCAACGCCTTTTGCCACCTTTTCAAATTTTATTCTAGTATGCACCTTGGGCGCATTTAGCACCTTGAGGAGGATATTTTTTATTTCAACGCCTTAGCAATATTCACCAACCAGCTTCACTTTGTTCAACATAGACGCCTTGGTAAATTTCCTCCATTTTTACTTTCATCTTGGACGTCCTAGATTCCTTTGCATGGCGCATTTCATATGTTATGGAGGACACCTTAGATTCTTTTGTCTTTTCTTAGCTTGCATGGGCGCATTCAAAGGTTGGTGAAGAAAGTCAACACTTCGTCCCCTTCTTAGCATGTATGGGCGCATTTCATATGGGCAGAAGGATGGGCGCATATCACAAGGGGTAAAGGATAAACACCAACAGTTAGAAATTTTTAGCATCTTGATTTTGAGGAAGGCGCATTTAGGGGTGGCAGGTGGATTTAAGTCCATCACTTAGAAACTTTTAGCAACTCCTCCTTGCATGGGCACATTTTGGAGTATGAGGCAGATGAACTTCACTACTTAGTCATTTTTCTATTACCTTGCTTTGAAGAGGGCGCATTTCATATAGGAAGGAGGATGGGATTCATGCCTTAGACAATTTTTTTAGCTTCCACCACCTAGACTTAGCATGGGCGCATTTGGAGGGTTTAGGTGGACATTCATGCCTTAGAAATTTTTTAAACATCTCCACTTTGAAGAGGGCACATTTAGCCTATGGAGGTGGATAAGCGCCATGCCCTAGAAATTTTTAACACTTTCATCCTTGAAGAGGGCGCTTTTGAGGTAGCCTGCCGGATAAGACTCTTTGCCTTAGAAAATCCATCCAGCTTCTTCCTATGAGGTGGGTGCATTTCACATGTGGTGAAGGATGAACCTTCTGACTTAGAATTTTCTTCACACTTGCTTCTGCTGGCTTGTCCATGCCCTGCTATATATAGTAAGTCCTCTGATTTTCACATCTCTGAAGCTCAGATTGATTTGAAATTTTAACTACAAGACCCTCATGACCTAATTAGCCTGTTCATAATGCCATCTCGAGCTGACCTACTATTTTTAGCCAGTTTCTAAAGGTGGTTTACTATTTATAGCAACTGCCTATTTCTGAGACCTCCACAACTCCGTTTGACTTGAAATCTGAATGACGTGACCCTCATCGGATGACCTGCCCATTCACACTGGCGCCTGACGTTGATTTACTATTTTTAGCTAGTTTCTGGAATGCCTTACTATAAATAGTAAGTGCTCTAATTGCCTTCAAATTTTACTGGTGGATAGCTTGAAAGATGCTGATCATAGTGGGATACACTGGTTTTCGAAAATTCTGACATTTTACCTCTCATTTTGGGTCCCGAAGCTAGAAACCCTAATTTGACTTGCATGTATATCAAATGACCTCCGTTTGACCTCATTTCTATTGCACTTCGCCCTGTTTGTGGTTTTGATGTGCTGGGTGTTGATGTGGTTTTTGTGACCACACCAAACAGCAGAACAAAATAGTCCGAAGGCTACTCCGTTCTCTCTTGGTCAAAGTATTTTGTGTGCTAAGATTGCGAGATAGATCACACGTTCAACTCCAAGGTTCCGAAATACTTGGAACACCCTCAGTTAGTTGATGTGTATTGCTGTGTTCTTACGAGGGGACTTACATAGTTGTTCAGAATACGTGCAGTAACAACAAGTATATGCTTTGAAAGGGATTTTGTGTGAATGATTTGGCTTTGAAGTGCGAGTTTCCTAAAACTAACCAAAAGTGTGCAGAATTGAATGGCTGCAAAGATTTCGAAAATTTAAATTCTAACCTAAATGCAAAGGGATGTTATGCTCAATTTCAATGAACTTCAAACAAACATTGTCTAGCCTCCTATTGGACAACTTCGACAAAGTAAGTGCAATCTTCAAAGGGTAAAAAGGATGTTCAAATCACGATTCAATAATGCAATTACCATCACATCGATGCATAGCTACATATGAATCTTGATCGAAGTTAAGTATAGAGTGTTCCAGTTGACCATGCAAGACAAGCTTACCATCAGTAAGATTGTTAGTGGTATGGATCAAAGAAGCTCACTTACATCAAACATAAGCATCCATATCTAACTATTAGCATGAAATTAAGTCCTAGTTGAAGTCAAAAAAAGAAGAAACCTCACAAACTAGTCACAACAAAGTTTGAATTCACCATCAATGAAATGCTTTATTATGATTAGCCTTCGTGACAATCTCTTACAAAAATTCTCAAAGGGAGAATTTCCCTTCTTCTTCAAACAATGCAATGAAAACTACTCTAACTCAAAAGTATCTACTCTCTATTATGCTTCAATATCCACTAATTGCTGACTACTTCTGATTCTGACTATTACAAATGAAGGGGGACTCCCCCTTATATAGCTGGCCAATCCCAACGGATGGTCTAGATTGAATTACAACGGAGGGCTCAGATTGAGCCACCTCAGCCCTAGACAAGTTTTTCCCTAAAAAACGCCAGAAGGTGGAGTGGTGTCATAAATGATCCCAAAAATAGCAGATTCCTCCTTGACCACTATGAGCAATTAATGCCCACTACCCTTCTAGAAGATTCTTGTCCATGACTCGGATTCCCTTGTTCTCTCTGACCGCGTATGCTACGAATCGGGCCAGTACCTCATCAACCTCCTCCCTAGAAATTGCTGGAGTAAGATTAATCTGATATTCTAGGATAGCCACCATTTGTTCATATTTATCACAGGACTTTCCCCAAGCTTCAATAGAATCCTGTGTACTCTGAATAATTGCTGAAAATGTCGACATGTTCTCAAAGTCCAGTTGAGAGAACCTTTTCATCTCGGAGAAGAAAGGTTGCAACCTTGCCTTCAATCCGTCAATTTCAACCTCCTCAGGAGCCATCCTCTTGTGGAACAATGCCTCCAACGTGTTGAGGATACCCACGTGAATATTCCTCATCGCTTTCTTGATTCTAGAGGACTCCACAGCTGTCGTGTCGAAGAAACCCTTTCCAGTGAATGCCACTGAATGCCACCCAAGAAAGTCGTACCTGTCCCCAGCCTGGATCACTCCTTCATTTATCAAAGTCTGTGTGGGCACACACATCAAAACAACAAGGCGAGGAATAGTTTTATCCTAAAAAATATGGGTGTCTCCCCAAGCTTGTTCGACACCATCTAAGCGTGAGAGGATGCTAGATGCACTCCAAAAAGATGAGACAAGATCAGCCATGAATTTTTCTGCCTCAGTGCAGACACTGCTTATCCACTTGTCTCCCTCTCGTATAGCTCTCCTTATCTCCTCAAGTCCACTGATTGGCTCTCGTGGTAGCTCAGGTGGAAGCTCTACCACTTGGTTCTCCTGAGCAACTGGATGTGCTAGATGCTGCACATATTCGACCAATGCTTTGTGCTCCTTCTTCAATCTTTTTATACTTCCCCTCCTTTTTCACTAGCCTGTCCTTTAACGCTTGGAACGAACTTTCAGCTTCCTCGATCACTTGCACTCCGGAGGGACGTCCCAATTCAATTGTGGTGACCGTGTAATTTTTCAGCATTGCATCACCTAAATTATGATCCTCCCTTGGAACAGCAATATGGAGGCTGCGTGAACCTGCCTCATTAGTCTCCATTCTCGTATACTTCCTCGCTCTCTTCCTTTTAGGTGACTTACTTGTTCTGTTTAGAAGCTCCTCCATCTCAACTGCTAGATCGGCATCATCGTCCTGATCTCTCCTGATTGCCTGTGAGAGCCAATTGCGCTGAATATCATAAATAATGAGGGGCTACTCTTCAGTTTCCTCCACTTCGCGGACCTCCTCTCGAGCAACATTCTGTTGAGGCTCAATTATTTCAATGTTTTGATCACTCTCCTCCTGAGCTCCAACGTCTTCCTCTTCGAAGGCATAATCAAAGTGGGTATCTGTTTCCGTCTCTTCCTCTTCATCTGGTTGATTAGCACTCTAAGTATCCAACTCTCTCGGCATTGGTTGGTTAACCTCTCCAACCTCTGGTTCTTCATTTCTTTGAGCCCTCTGATCTGCAAATAGTGAGACTTCGCGCACACTGGAGGAATGGGTCACCAACTGGGTGGATGATGTGTCCTCTGACCCCTGAGGTTCCGGCTGAACAGGTTCTTCTTGCGGTGGTGGCTCCACAGCTAGGGCAATTTGTCTCTTCCTTTTTGCCAACGCTCGTGGCCTTTTATCACCCATGAGGTCGTATGTGAGGGCAACCGACCTTCTCCTCAATCTGTGAACGCGCTCCTCTACCCAAGCCCTCGTAAAAGTCAAGACGGGAATAGACAAAGTGTCTAAATTCGTAATTTTTGGCTCAACCCAATCTAGTGGTGGGATTGGCGTGTTCTTTATAGATTCATAATCTGGGTGGATAAGCCTAGTATCCTCTTCGACTTGATCCGGCACTTGGATCACTTCACATTCTCTGATTAATTTGAGAGGCAACCTTGAAAACATTCTTTTCCTAATCTCAGCCTTGTCTCCAACGTTCGCCCAAAAATCCTCCAAGTGAGCTTTGTGTCTGTACTCCTGACCCTGAACTGTTCCAATCTTTCCTCGAGGATCAAAATCTTGCTGGCTAGTATGAAGAGTCAACTTATAGAACTTCAATTCATCTCCAGCCTCCTTGGCTGCTTGCAAAGTAGGGCATTCTTCAAGTGAGTTTCCCAACACAATGGGAAAGTGCAAGCCTCCCTTCTTCCTTCTCCTTATGATTTTGTCATAGGCCACCAATTGCCTAGACAACTCAAGCAGTATCATTCTGTTGGTCGGGTACCTCGGTAATCTGTAGACGTATGAGTCATACCCTGGCAGCCTTAAATAAGTAAACTTCAGGAATTGGACAAACCAAAACCCATACTCTTCTATCAACATCTGTGCCTCTTCAGATATTCTTTGTTGCAACCTCCGCTGAAGGGGTCCTTGTGATATACATGGTGAAAGCATCATTTACTCTCTTGAAGTCAGCTATGTGCGTGAGATGCAACTGTCTATAGGATTCGTGAATCTTGAACTGGTTAAAACCACAGCCAATTGGTTCCTGGTATGCCAACCCTCTATATTTTGTCATCCGAGCAAGCATATAGATGACATACGAACTCATATAGAATGTTCTCATTCGCTTCAGATTCCAAAACTGTTCATCAATGTTGTCACTTATCATTTGTGCCCAGTTCACTTCCACCTTCCCTTCGAGCACCACACTGATGTAGAAGAACATCCATGGCTCGAACACAAATGACTGCGGGCTGCCGTTAACCCTGCTGAGCAACATAATTATATCGCAATACTCCTGTTTCAGCTCTTCTGAAATTATCTGCTTTGGCAGCCTAGCAGCAGGAGGCTTTGGCTTTCGCATCCAAGTGGTGTTGATCCTCTTCATGCACTTCTCGAAGGACGTGGCATACATCTTGTCGGCCTTTTCTTTGGATTTGTACAACATTCTATCTATAGCCAGTATCCGAAACGCCTCGCCAATTGTGTCAGGTGCAAAGTTGGCCAATATCATACCATCTGGAGAAACAATAGTCCGATCATCTGAGTTGTAAAAGTTGGCGCACTCCAAGATCAGCTCTGGAGAACGAACCGCTAGATGGAACCCGGCCGCTGCATATAACCCGCTCTTGACAATGTTGCGTGATGCTTCCGTCGGAAGATTGCCACCTTGCCCATACATTCTGCGCATGAAAGCCTCGAGGTTGAAAGGCCCAAGGTTGGTGTCCATCAAGTTTCCAAACTTCGACACAATCTTTGACTTCGGAATAAAAGACTTCTTCAAACTTTTGATGATCACCTGCCTGGAGGCGTTTTCTTTGATAGCTTCATTATTCCCAGCCTTAGCTCCAGCTTTGCTTGTTCCAGCAACATCAACTTTTCGTCCTTCGGCCATCTGCAAAACAAGAAGCAAATATTACACTTCAAATTTTTTAAAATAAAAATCACGCGAGACGGCTGGCGAATGGAGTTGGCTGCAAAAATAGATGTGAGTTAATAGTTTCAGCAGTATTACTCCAACTTCAAACTTCGATAGATTTAAACTTCGAGAATGTAAAACTCCGAGCTCCAACAATTTGCAGCCAAAAGAAATTTTAGCTCTTTGTAAGAAATTAACTCCAGCAATCCAACTCCGGAAAACGCTTCAAGTTTCAGCAACTTTTAAATCAACAACTTCGAAAGTTATAAATCAGCAACTTCGAGGGTTTTAAATCAGCAAGTTTGGAAGTTATAAATCATCAAGTTTCAAATTAGCAAGTTCAAATTAGCAAGTCTTAATAATTTCAAATCAGCTCTTCGAAAGTTATAAATCAACAACTTCGAAGATCGACAAGTTTGAACAATTTCTACTTTTGATTTGATTCTAAACATCCAGCAACTTAAAAAAAAAAAATTAAATCTCAACAACTCCAAGTTCAAACAATTTCGACTTCCAGCATAAACAATTTCAGCCTTCAACTTCCAACTTCGAAAAACATTTCAACTTTCAGAAACTTCGAAAACATTAAATCTCAGCAACGCTAAATACTTACCTTCAGCAACTTGGAGAAAATAAAAATTCTCAACTTCGGCAGTTTACTTCAAACTTTGTTTCGAATCTTAGCAACTTCGCAACTCAGCAACTTCGAAAATCAATCCCCAACAACTTCAAGCAATTTCGACTTTTAGCAATTTCAGCTTCTTGAAGAATCGAATTCATAACTTCTCACACTTTCAACAACTCTCAATCTTGAAAATATTAAATCTCAGCTCAACAATCACTCTCAACTCACCAGCATAAATCTTAGCTTCGAATCTTTTGAGATGAAAATGAAAATCCTCGGAGTTTTTATAACCAAAAGCTGGTGCTAATTTTAACAGATGCCATTAATTCTCTTCAGCATGACTTACGCATTTGCTAAATTTGAAAGAGAATATTACAGTCATCTTACAGTCGTCATAGCAATTTGCTATTCAGGGAGATTCTTTCCTCAATTCAAATTTAAAACTTCCCTCCCGACTGCCAGTTATTTCCAGTGATTTCGAAAAAAATCATTTTGCTTCGATTTGAAATAATCTTATTGCTTTTTTTTTAAAAATGGCATATTTAATCTATTAAAATTTAATTCAAGTGCCATTTTAATTTATTTCACCAGCGTCTGTGAGAATTTGATGTCAACGCTTCAAAATGGCTAGGCGTAATTTATTTTCCGTCCATAATTAATCCAAAACAAATTCCCCATGATTAAAATCGTCCAAATTTTAAAATTTTATGGGTCCAAATTAAAGGGGGAATTTTAATTTAATACTTTGGAAAATAATTAAATTTTAAATTTAATTTCTTTGACTTAGGCAAATTTTGCAATTAATTGTCTAGAGAAATTATTTATCTCTTCCAACGCCTAGGCTTTGATTTTTTATCCCCGCATTTTGATTTTTTTTTTGACATTAAACGCCCTGGTCAAATATTAAATCACTCTTTCTTTGGAGGTGCATATTATATGCTAAGCTTTTATTTTTTTGAAAGGCGCAAGTCATGGGTTGAGTTTTTAATTTTCAACGCCTTAGAAAGTTTTTCTTTATTGACCCTCTTTAATTAAACACATTTTCCATCACTTGGTCAAAATTTCATCCTTCATTTTCTCCACTTGCTAGGTGCTTATGGACTATGTTGCTCTAAGTTATTTCCTTTTTCACAAGGCGCAAATGCCATGGTAGACCTTCGATTTCGATGTCTCTGAACTTAGCAAACCCTCTAAGTTATTTTCCTTCAAAAGCGCAAATGAGAGGCTTAGCTTCAATTTCCACGCCTTAATTGATTTTTCATGCACCCCAAGCCAAGGCGCAAATTACCCATTGTGCTTTCAATTTGGAGCATGTTAAACTTTTAATTTTCAACATTACATCCCTCAAAGCTGGGCGCACATGCTAGGTTGTTCTTTCATTCCTCCACGCCTTAGAAACTTTGTTCACTTTCTCCTTGAAGTAGGGCGCATACAAAGTGGTCTCCATCAAGTTTTCACACTCAGAATCTTTTCAATTCCTCCATCTTCAAGGCGCAAACAAGGGTGTTTGCTTCTAATCTCGATATCCTCCTAACTCCTCCAGGCGCATATCAACCATGGAGCCTTCAATTTTGTGACTTAGGAAAATTTTCAATTCTTCAATGCTCAAGGAGGGCGCATTTGGCAGGTGCAACTTCAATTTTCCTTGGGCGCAAACAAGAGGTGGTCTTTTACAAATTCTCATGCCTTAGAAATATTCCCACACTCCAATACTTCAAGCTGGGGTGCAAATGAGAGGCCAAGCTTTCAGTTTTAACACTCCAAGCCCCAAAGGTGCATTTCACAGGAGGAGCTTTTAGTTTCGACCCTTAGAATTTTTTTTATTCTTCAATGCTCAGGGGCGCATTTAATAGGTCGAGCTTTCATCTTATGACTTGGGCAAGTTTTAAATTCTTCATCCAAAGTGGGGCAGCTGCTAGAGTGGTACCTGCCAAAAATAGAAAGTGGCTGAAAAAGTGGCCAACCGGTTGCTGGATGACTTTGCAGTCACACTGCCTGAAAAATCTTGAAAAACCCAGAAAAACCTAGAAAAATCATCAACATGCAAGCACTGGCTAAAAATAGCAAGTTTTAGAAAAGTGACCAGTTCCATTTGCATGTTACACCGTTGCAAAGCTCTTGGAAAACCCAGAAAGAATGTGTCGACATGCGCTGAGAAAATCTGCATGCAAACCCTAATATCGGCCTTCGAAGGCCGAACGCTGAAAGTCATTATCCTGCTTTGCATGTCATATCACTGCGAAGGTCTCGGAAAACCCACAAAGAATCTCCGGACATGCATCATAAAATGTAACATGTAGATCCTGGAATCTGCTCTGGAAGTTGGACTGCTAAAAATAGCAAGTCATCTGTTTTTGCTCAAATTTTGTCAAAAATGAACTTTAAGTGTCCAGAATGCAATGAAGTTGTCAATGTGTGAAAATTCTGAGAAAATCAACCCTAAACTGACACTTACTAAAAATAGAAAGTTGGCAGAATTCAGTGAAAATTTAGGGGTTACTTGCTGGAAGTGTTGTAATAGCAGTGCCAAGCTCAAAAGCTGACCAACCAACTCAATTTAACCTTTAAAGCAAACTAAAGATGTGAAACCCTAATATCAGACTTGGCCAAATTTTACGTTCAAGCTCGCGAACGAGAGCATCCCTGGAAAGCAGATAGCAGAAAAGAAGCAGAAAGAGAGAGAGAGAGAGAAAGCCAAAGCCAAAAGACCAGAATGGAGCAAAAACTTAGGGGGTCCCCATTTTGAATGGGGCGATGTGTGAAAAGGTCACAACACTGGGCAGTTGCCGAAACGGACCTGCTAAAAATAGTAAGTCTTTGAAAACTGGTCATCTCGCTTTGCATGTCACACCACTGCAAAGCCCTCGAAAAACCCACAAGGAATCACTCGACATGCGCTAAAAATCCCAACATGCAAACCCTAAAAATAGCCGCCAAAGGCTAAACTTTGAAATTGATCATCTCATTTTGCATGTTATATCGTCGCGAAGGTTTCAGAAAACCCAGAAAGAATCTCTAGACATGCATTGAAAAACTTCGCATATGAACCCTAAAATCTGCTCCTGAAGCCGAACTTGCTAAAAATGGACAGTTGTCCGTTCCAGCTCAAAATTTGCAGATGAGCAGCTTGACACGTTCTGGATGCAGTGTGACGATCGAAACTTCAAAAATGCAAAGAAAATGCCCTGAATTGCACACTTACTAAAAATAGTAAGTTGTTGGAATTTGATGAAACTTAGCTGGGAGCTTGCTGGAAGCATGCTGACATCAATGTTAGTCTCAGATTTCAATTTATTCACTTCATTTGACTTCAAATTGACCAGAAAACTCAAAACCCTAATTCTACAGGCTTGGCCAAAATTTCGCTTTTAAACTCAGAGACGGGCACAACCACGGAAAGGCAGACAACAAAAAGAGACAGAAAGAGAGAGAGAGACAAAACCAAAGACAAAAGACCAGAATGGAGCAAAAATTAGGGGGTCCCCATTTTGAATGGGGCGATGTGTGAAAAGGTCACAACACTTACAAACAAAACAATTTCTAAAAGGGTGTAGAAAGTCTATTATTACTATGGATTCAGAGTCTTCTGAGCAAGTTGTTATTGGCAAGCCATATGAATCATCAACAAATTAAAAAATAGTCTTTGCAGAGAGATACTACCATCTTATGCTATCAGCACAATTGACATCGACATTTGTTCACTTTGATGCACAGACCAATATTAGACCAGGCTTTGTAAATGCTTTGCAATAAATTCCATCAAGTTCTCAGTCAGTATTGTTGAATTCAACTCTTGTTTATGGTAACCTAAGACCTAATCTTGAACCAGAGTTTGCCAAAACAAAAAAGAGTCTAACAAGATGCAGAGTGGTTTTGAGCACTCATCTTCTTTGCATTCAAAACTTGTTCAATGTGATTCAAACCCCAAAATTGAATCAAACTTTACAAGTGATTCACATTCTACAGAAGAGAATGTTCCCACAACACAACCTACTCAAGATAAGACATATGCTATCCTAAGTTGTACTTCATCATGCCCCACACAAAGGAAGTCTTGACTTTGATGTCAAGGTGAAGAAGTTGTATAGGAAAATGTCAAGGTTACCAGGAGACTGGTACTAGTACTTGTATGGGAGATTGGTACCGGTATCTATATGGCTTTTTTTGAAAATAGGAGACGGGGTACTTGGAGACACCACCTTTTTTTAGATAAATAAAAAATTAATAAATTAATAATTTATAGAATATCATGACATTGAACTTTCAAAACAAGAGCAATAGTAAAGTTTAGCAATGAACATTAACTTTAAAGTTTAAATACACAAATGTCATTGTGTCAAAGAGTGACAAAACTTTATGTTTTCACGTTATAAATTTTTTATGCTTTAATATTTCACAAGAGATGCCAAATTTTCTTTCATAGATGTCAGGAGACTCGGAGATAGTGCATCAAGCTTCCGAACTGCTGGAGGTGTTTCCGAGGACGTCTCTGGTACCGGAGATGCGTACCAGTCCCCGAGATGCATCTCAAGGGGTAGGAGACGCGTCTCTCGGCAACACTGAAAAATATTGATGAGATTAAACAGACCTCAGAGATCTCTCCAAATTCTAGAAATATAATTATCCCAATTGATGGGAGGGTTACAACTATGATAGACATTGTGCAACCTGATGATCCTCAACCATCAAATGCAAGCACAGCCCAATGGATAAGGTACTAATCCACTATGCAGTGATTTTGGAGTTATTTGCATTCCGCCGAGAAATGTAGTCCTGCAGTTAGAGCCAGCTGCTGTTCTTGATTTTTGCTACATTTAAAATTGGGCCCATTGAGAAATTTTTGCCACACTCATGAAGAAATTATTGAAAAGGCCTATCACAAGTGAGTAATCACAAAGAAAAACCTTTATGCTTTTATAGGATTAAAGTATATTAATTCTTTTGAATCAATTAATTTAATTAAAATCATAAAATGATTTAAATTAACTCATTTTTGAATCAATTGAAATCTTAATGTGCAAAGTCAAGTTAATTTCACCCTTAGTATTATTAGCCCTAAGTTATAATGTTAGTGAAATTAATTGACACTATAAGGGTAAACAATTTAAAAGTGAGGATTTGGGTAAAAGAGAAGTTAACAAGTAGTTGTGAACATACTTGGAATACTTGGATGGGGGTGAAATTATAAAAAGAGATTTATTTTTTTGTAAAGGGTTCTTCTCTTTCACATTTTTGAGGAGAAAACGGTTTTGATCATTTTTTGTTGCAGTCATGTTCAAAGATTATGACAATGCTCAGATTTTGTAAAGGAGGATATTGTGATTTGTTATTTGTTCACCCTGTTCTTCATGAGTTGCAAGTTATTCTTATGTATAATTTGTAATTCATTCTTTATTTTTCTTTGTGTGTTATAGCTGCAAACTTTCAATTTTTCCTTTATTGTTAATGTTGTATATAGAAATCGAATCTGTTATTTATCTGATTCTACATACTCTTTTCCTATCCTTCTTTCCTTATTTGTGTTGAGTAATCTTAAATAGTTTTCATATTTGATCTGGCTAAGGTTTCTTTATTCTTCACCTTTTGTTCTTCTCCCCTTTCTTCCTTAATTCTTTCTGATTAAAAGTATAAAAATCCTAAAAATATTCCTATCATAACAGGGAACTGCCCCTTACAAATGGAAAGGAAAATTGCCCTCTCAATGAGAATTTCTCCAACTATTACAAGCATACTTTGCCACCCATTGGGTGATTCTGGTTAATTTCTACAAAATTGCATTGACAAGATTGCTTACTAACATAAACATATGCGCAGATAAACATAAACAAGATTTCATTTATTCAATCTTCTCTGATCAATTCTATCAAAGCTAAGTGGTTAGTATTTTGATTGTTGCATTGCAAGGGTTTATAGGCACTTTACCCCAATGCAAACAGAGTTTTATATGCGAGAATCACTTACCACTTACAAAGTGGTTATCATTTACAAATGCATGCAAGAATTAGTTATCACTCACAAAGCAAATCCTGCATGTGAGATTTAGTTATTATTTAGCTAACTGTGCAAATCATGGGAGTGGCATCCTTGGTGTCAACATCCTACCATGAAACTGAACTTATATATCTTGAAATATGCTTAGTTTTCAACCCAAAGTAATAAGTATTCCAAGCCATTTTTTGCAAAATCAAACCATCATCTTAAAATCCATATCAAATGTGTGTTATATAAAGTATAAATAGGTATTGCAAGACAGCTTTTGCAAGATAAACGATCATCTTAAAATCCATATCAAATGTATGCTTTACATTGTTCCAACAAAATCCAGTTCTAAACATGGGAAACAATTATGGATTAAACATTCTTTGTATGAAGAACAATACATCTATGAGTATTCATCTTTAACATGTTGTATGCCTAAAGTTGTTAGATCAAGACTTTTTATTGATGCACTAGATGTTAGATATATTTAGTCTTAGGTGTCTGCAGCCTATGCTTCAAAAGAAATCAATAAAGATAATTAATATTACACCAAACTGACATTAAATAAAGATTAAGTTGTTAAGAATGGTCAACCAGCATATGAAAGGTTGTGTCTCTTAAGAAAGCTAAGGTATATAAGGAAGGTAGATTTAGAAGGAAAGGCAAGGGTGAGGAATTATTAGGACTGATTACAAGTAATAGACAGCAGCATTCACAAATTGACTTATTTAAAATTAAATTATTATTCTCCAAGTGCAACGATAAAGAGTTGTAACTATTGACATGAAGAGGTGTGACTCCCTCAAACTTGAGATATAAAAGGGAGAGCATGTCATTTGAGAAAAAGATCCATAATATCAATAAATCAATTAAATATGATGTGACTCCTTCTAATGTGAAAATTTGTGACCCTCAATGTGAAAATTTGTGACTCTCAAAGTGAAAGGTTGTGACTCTTTCACATATGAAAGGTTGTGACTTCTTCAAATATGAAGTTTGTGACTCCCTCAATAATAAGATATAAAAAGGAGATCATTTCCTTGTGGAGAAATTATCAAGTGGATGTGATTGGAAAAAGGAAAATAAAAAAATAGAATATAAGATATCTATTGTAAAAAAATATTGTTTTCAACAAGAATATTATTGGGAAGTAAGTTTTTTTTTTTATATTAATAATAGTTTACACAACATGTTACAACGTGGTTACAGCTGGGAGGAAAATCTGAACCATATGAGGTTAGCTACACTCAGTGGAAGGCATGCACCTGTACAGGTAGATAATCTTTACAAAGGTTCATAAAATAAAATTAGCATATAAACAGCCTCAGTCCTCAGTAAAAACTGTTACACACTCAACACAATTGTATAGAAAAGGTACATGATATATATGTTATAAAAATTGGACTACCGAATACATGAACTGCTGGTATTTAAAGGATTTTGGACTCCTCCTTAGCACTAACTTCCTTCTCATTGAGTTATTTTTGTAAGACTTCCAGGGCCCTTGTGAAGATCGCCATGTTGGGCTGCTCTTATTGCCAGCTGTGTGCAGATTTAACCTCATTCT
Source organism: Sequoia sempervirens (assembly GCA_007258455.2). Classification (NCBI taxonomy): domain Eukaryota; kingdom Viridiplantae; phylum Streptophyta; class Pinopsida; order Cupressales; family Cupressaceae; genus Sequoia; species Sequoia sempervirens. Next base: position 60,607 of record VDFB02266993.1, on the reverse strand, counting down.
GATTTGAAAGCAATGATCCATCCTTGATTAGCTTTAGGAACTTCTTTTCAAAAACCTCCATTGTAGCAGTCACCTGCAATGCAACATTAAAAAGAGTGAGTCTTTTAGAAGACTCAGTAAGTATTCTCCGGTTCCCATTAAACCTGTCCTCATTCTTTGCCCTCCAAATGAACCAAAGAATTTCAGCAGATAAGAGATGCCAGAACAAATGTAATTCTTTACTTAGTTTGAGCTCATGCCCCAATAAAATTAATTTCCAGTTAACCTTGCCATTCATCCCTAAGATATTCTGACTGTTACAAAACAAGTTCCAGATTTCATTTGCATAGAGGCAATCGGAAAAAGTATGGAAGATAGTTTCAGGCAGTCTACAGATATTACAAATATCAATGACAGCATGATTCACCTTGAAAAGGAAGTTTATGCAACATTAACAGCCATCTAAAACAGGACTTTTTAGCATACACAGTTTATGCCACAAGTACACAAAACATTTTTGCCAAGAGTTACTATCCATATTAGTGTGTCAGACCTGGTTTAAATATTTGGTGGGGGGTTTATAGTTAATTATCTCTTTATAAATGATTTTAGTCTTGACATCACACAAAGGGGTGAGGCCTTGCCAATTAAACTCCATTTGGTTAGAGGCTATTTCTTTGATTTTAGGATTTAAGAGCAGTTCCTTACAAGCATCTTTTAGTACAGAATATGTCCTAAAATTAGACTGAGGAAGGTTGAAGCCCTCTTTTAGTTGAACCCAATCCACCAAGACACCATCCCTCAGGATACTACTGAAGGTCTTAATGTTTGCTTGGGCCCACTTTTTAGCAAAGCACCCTTGTAAGAGGGCTAATGGCTTCCCATTATGTTCCAAATTCCACCAAATAGATCTGCTGGGGTTTATGAAGTTGGCGTTGTGTTCAAGGAAAAGAGGACATTTGACATTACCTTTGATGAGCTCCCAAGCTCTTCAGATACTCCTGAAGACCATTGACCTTGTGGGCACAATTTGGTGTTTGGCAATAAGAAGGTCACTAAAGGGTAATGCTTTCCAAGATTTTGCTAGTTTGGACACAACTTGCACAATGTTGTTCCTTATTAGCACTTTCCATGGTTCATTGCCATCAAGGGCCTTTAAGATTCATTTCATAGCCAGAGCTATGCCATGCTTTCTAAGGTCTTTAAGACCTAGCCCTCCATGAGCTTTATCCAAACAACACCATTCCCACTTGATCGAATGCCTTTTCTTTTTCCCTTTACCATTAAACCATAGGAACTGCCTGATTCTTTTCTGCACTTTGTTCACTTGATAGCTGTTGAAGTTGAAAAACTAGATTGAAGCAAAGTAAATAGTATAGGAGGACATGATTTTTTGACACACCTGGAGTCTTCCAGCCAGGGAGAGTACTGCCTATGCCAACTGTTAAGTTTCTTTTCAATTTTACCTTTAATCCATAGCCACATTTCTTTAAGGTTGGGGCAGACTGAGAATGGAATCCCAAGGTACTTTATTTGTTTATGGGGGCCACCCCACTAAAAGTCCATCTTTTTTAACCAGTTAGGAGGGGACTCAGCCCACCCAAGCAATGTGGACTTCGCCTTGGAGACCCTCACACTCGAGGCTAGGTAGAAGGGGTTGAGCTTGTTCAATAGATTATCCAAGTTTCCTTCTTCCAAGTCAACAAATAGTGCAGTGTCATCTGCAAATTTGATATTAAGGAGCTCACTTTGATCTGGTAGGGATAGACTGTTGACCCTGGGGGAGAAAGTAGAATCCCTTATGAGGTAGTGCAAGGCATCAAAAGCAATGACAAATAGGGCGGGGGCCAAGGGGTACCCTTGTCTAATTGACCTTTCTAGGGAGAAGACTTCAGTTTGGTTGCCATTCACCTCAATTTGTGCAGTAGCATCCTTCAAAAGAGTGCCAACCATGTCGCAAAAGGCTTGTGGAAACTCAATGGCTTCAAGGGTCATTTTTATGTATGACCATTCCACTTTGTTGTATGCTTTTTCAAAGTCCAGAACAACCATGGCAGGGTTCTGATTGCTATGTTTGGCCCATTCCATTGCCTCCCACCTAGTTATAAGATTCTCCAGTATGTATCTTCCTTTGACGAAGCCAGTTTGGTGGTGCTTATTGTTGTGACCTTTTCACACATCGCCCCATTCAAGATGGGGACCCCTAATTTTTGCTCCATTTTGGTCTCTTGGCTTTGGTTTTGTCTCTCTCCCTCTCTTTTTGTTGTCTACCTTTTCGGGGATGTTCCCGCCTGTGAGCCTAAACGTGAAATTTGGCCAAGTCTGAAAATTAGGGTTTGTACTTTCCTAGTCAGTTCAGGGTCAAGCAGGGTGAATAAATTGAAAACAGAGATTAACATTAATGTCAGTATGCTTCCAGCAGGCTTCCACTGAAATTTCATCAGATTCCGGCTACTTACTATTTTTAGTAAGTGTGAAATTTGGAACATTTTTCTCGACACTTTCGGAGTTTTAATAGTCACACTACATTCAGAACACATTGGGCTGGTCACTGGCAAAATTTGAGCTGAAACAGACAACTTACTATTTTTAGCAGTTCAGCTTTCGGAGTAGATTTCAGGGCTTAGATGAGGAGTTTTTTAGTGCATGTCTGAGGATTCCTTCTGGGTTTTCTGAGACCTTCGCGATGGTGTAACATGCAAAGCGAAATGATAACTTTCAGAGTGTAGCCTTCGGAGGCTATTTTTAGGGTTAGCATGTCAGGGTTTCCTTTGCATGTTTGATGTTTCTTTATGGGTTTTTGGAGAGCTTTGCGGTGATGTGACATGCAAATGGAGATGGTCACTCATTTAGGAACTTAATATTTTTAGCAGATGCGTTCCGACAGCTGCCTCCCAGCACTTCAGAATCACAAACTGATCACAATGCAACAGAAATGAAGACAAATAGAGGTCATTTGATATGCATGCAAGATGAATTAGGGTTTCTAGCTTCGGGACCCAAAAAGAGGGGTAAAAAGTTAGAATTTCTGAAAACTGATGTAAAACACCGCGATTAGTATCTTTCAGGCTATCCGCTAGTAAAATTTGAGGGCAAACGGAGCAATTACTATTTATAGTAAGTCATTTTGGAAACGGGCTAAAAAAAGAAAATCAACAGCATGCGCCGATGCCAATAGGCAGGTCATGTGGTGAGGAGCGAATCATTTGAATTTCAAATCAAACGGAGCTGTGGAGGTATCAGAAGCAGGCAATTACTATAAATAGCAAACCACCTTCAGAAATGTGCTATTTTAGCAGGCCAACTCAGAATGGCAGTGTGAATAGGTCAAGTACGTCATGAAGGTCCTATGTTCAAAATTTCAAATCGTTCCAAGCTTCAGAAGTATGAAAATCATGGGACTTACTATAAATAGCAGGGCATGGAGAAGCTGGTAGAAGGAAAGGAAAATCCAAAGGCATGAGATGAAAATTTTTATTCTGAGTTTGAGCTTCATCCAGTACCACCATGAATATGCGCCCTTAAGAAGAATGGAAGTGTTTGAAATCTTCAAGTCTGAGAAAATCTTGCAGCTACCTCCAAATGCACCCTCAAGGATGAAGAGACATAAAATTTTCTAAGTAAAAAATTTCATCCATCACCTATGGAAAAATGCGCCCTCATGCAAGGTAGGGATGTTTGAAAAATTTCTAAGTGTTGAGTTTATCCCTCACACATAGCCAAATGCGCCCATCTTAAGAGGGGGGGTCAAAGTTCATAAAGGAAGTCAAAGAGGTCAACGTGCTTCATCCTCCACCACCTCAAATTTGCGCCCATCCTCCACATCATGCAAAATGCGCCCAAGGAAGAGCTGGTGAAAGTTAAAAATTTTCTAAGTGTGGAATACTCATCCTCCACCCTATGTCAAATGCGCCCATCCTCCTTTATGTCTCAAATGCGCCCAAACAAGGATAAAGACAAGTGAAGGTTGCTAGGCATTGTGCAAAGATGGGAATATTTTAGTTTTGACTTTCTTCTCTCTCCTTTGAATGCACCCATGCAAGCTAAAAGAAACCAAGGAGTGGGAAATTTTCATCCTCCATCACCTAGCAAATGCGCCCATGCTTGAGAAGCTGGGGAAGAAAGTCAACAAGTCAAAAGAGGCATTGGAAATGTTATCCTCTTCTCATGCTTAAATGCGCCCAAATGAGGGCATATAAAGACATAGTGAAGGGAGCTCAAAGGTCACAAGGAGACGTTCAAAGTATTTCATCCTTCATGACTAGTGATATGCGCCCAAAGTGAGGTGAGTAATAAAGATGGTGAAAATAAAAGAATTGCATAAACGTTGAAGGTGGTGATGGTAATAAAAATTGCTAAGGCGTGGAAAATTTTCTCTTCTAAGTGTGAAGTGCACCTAAGGTGATGAATAAATATGATAGGCGATGAGAATTAAATGTTCTCCATGAAATGTAAAATGCGCCCAAGGTATTGAGAAAATTTTTTCTAAGTGAGTTTAAAAAAAATTCTTCCTCACCATTGGCAGAGTGATTGAAGTTGAAGAAAATTTTCTAAGGCAAAAATAAATTTAAAATGCAAGGTGATTCAGAATTTTTCTAAGGCACAAGTATTTTCTTCCTTAAGAAAATATGCCTAGACTCTGAAGGTGATGAATTTTCATTTTTTTTTTTTTGAAGCACGGATGAAGTTGCCAGTGGAAAAGTCAGTGAGTGCCAACACTGCAGGAACAAAAAAAAAAAAATTCAAGTCAGAGCAACAGGACAACTCACGGGAATGAAGAGCAGGAATAAATTTGATGTGGAATTATTTGTTCAAAGGTTCAAAATTCAAGAAAATTAAATGAACCCGTTTGTTGTATACCCATGAATTCGACAAGTTCTAAAAGAAATTTTCTTCTAGGTATTGAGGATTATCGATGAGGAATGGATTTTAAGGTATTCCACAGCTTGCCAAGGATTTTGAGGTAAAGATTTTAAATGGGCACCAGGTTTGTGAATTTCCCAAGGGAAATTTGGAAAATTTTCTAAGGCAAGGAATAAAATGTGTTTTCAAGATAAAAAAGCGCCTTGGCAGATGAATTTGAAAATGATCACCTGGATGATTTTTGATCAAGTTCCTGATGAAAGCTTTTCTTTCTCGAGCCTGAGTTGGATGAAATATCAGAGTGAAGTGCGCCAAGCAGAATACAAAATGGGTTGGAAATTGGCTAAGGCATGAAGAATTTGAATGCAAAGTTGGCTAGAGAAAGACGATGAACCCTTAGAAGTTAAAGCGTGAAAATCCTGGTAAGTAAGTTGAATTTATATTATGAAGTGTTCTAATGCTCTTCTCCTCGCTTGTTTTGCAGGAGAAACATCGAGACCAAATGATGATGACTTAAAGTGATGAAGCAAATAATCCAAGATGACATTTCAACCTCGAAGGAAGAAAAGTTGCAAGAAAATGGCTAAGTGTTGAGACTTAGTGACAGGGAAGAAATGTTTTCAAAATTCAAGATGGAGAAAAGAATGGAAGCTTGAGCGAAGTTGAAGAACAACGTCAAGAAGAAGATCAAGAATAGTGTGAACGCGTTTCAAAGTTGGAATCTTCTAGAAGGATGATGGACATTATGGCTCATTTATTACCCCACTCCTCTTGGTGGCGGTTTTTAGGGTGAATCTTGTTTAGGGCTGAGGTGGCACGATCTGGGCCATCCAGCCGATTGTAATCTGAGCCGTCCGTTGGACTTGGCCAACTATATAAACGGGAATCTCCCCTCATTTGTATCTCATTAGAATTAGATCAGAGTTAGGATAGCAGAGAAGGAGTAGAGAGAAATTGCTAGAGTAGAAAGTAGAATAGTTGATAGTATAGTTTAAATTGAAGAGGAAGGAAAGTCTTCCCTTTGAATACGTTGTAAGAAGTTTTCATGAATGCTTTCATAATAAAATAACTTTCATTGATGGTGATTTCTTCTTTGTTATGAGTAGTTGTTGAGGCTTCTTCGTCCTTCCAATTCACGTAGCATCTTGAAGTAGCTTAAAGTAAAGTAGATTTCATTTCATGCAAGTACTTAGTGATTGTGGAATGTGGTGCTTGATTTAAACAAGACTTTGCTTGTCCATACCACTAGCAGGCTCACTGACGGTGGGTTCGCCCTGCGTGGTCAACTGGATTTACTTCTCAAACTTAACTTCGATTGTGATTCACATGTTTGTATGCATCGTCTTGATGGTACTTGCATGACGAGTTATAATTTGAACACCTTTCGCCACTCCTCTGAAGATTGCACCGGTTTTGTGGAAGCTATCTGAAGCGAGGCAAAGCAAGGCTTGGTTGAAGCTTGTGAGAATTGATCGCCATGTCCCACGCCTTAGAGTAGATTAGAACTTCTTAGGCCCTACACTCTTTTAAATTCAGTTCATTTCTAGTTAGAATTAGGAAAATTTTGCTCACTTGCCAAATCATCCAAATTACACGAAAGCCCTTAGTCCGCTGTCTGTTGTCAACTATTGAACAATTGTGTAAGTCCCCTTGAAATACCAGCAAAATCACATCAAGCCAACTGAGACTATTCGCACTGAAGGAACCTTGGAGTTAAATGTATGATCTATCTCGCAATCTTAGCATGTAGGAAACTTTGTTCAAGAGAGGATAGAGTAGCCGTTGGCGACTTTATTCTGTGTTGGTGTAGTCGCAAAAACCACGTCAACACTTATGAACTTAGGGAGTATATTAGCAATCCTCATTGCTAGTAGTTTTGCCAAAATTTTATATGACACATTCAAAAGAGTGATTGGTCTCCAATTTTTTATCAAAGTTTTGTCACCTTCCTTGGGTAGTAGTTTGATCAGCCCTTTATTAATGCTTTTTCCAAGGGAGCCTTTGTTAAGAGCCTCCATATAGACTTGCTGCAAGTCCTCACAAACCCAATCAATAAATGCCTTGTAAAATTCCACTGAGAGCCCATCTAGCCCAAGAGACTTGTCATTGTTCATGGCCATAATGGCCTTCTTGATTTCCTCACTTGATATTGGTTTGGAGAGGACAGCAGCATTCTCTTCAGAGATCTTTTTGGGAATTAATTTTTTTATTGTTTCCCTGGCAGTGATACACTCTTTTTTATTACCTTCATAATGAAAGATGTCTTTGTAGAAGGTGAAGAAGTGCTCAATGATTTCATCCTGATTGGTCACTGTAGTCCCATTGTGGCAAATTTGGTCGATTTGCTCTTTTCTCCCCTTTTCCTTAATATACCTGAAGAAGAACTTTGAGCCTTTGTCCCCACAACTCAGCCAATTAAGCTTAGATCTGACCTTAAGGCCCTAGACTTTGTTTGTTTGTAGCCTTCTTAATGAACTTTTGGCTTCGTTGAGCTTTTCATAGAGTGCTTCACTATGAGGATCATCTTGGATTTTGGCCTCATCCTCAAAAAAATCCTCTTGAAGGAGATTCTCCTGCCTTCTTGTGTCCATTTCCCTGTTTTTTCCAATGGTCTGAAACAACACCTTTTAGCCACTAACATTTTGGTTCCATCTCTCAATCGGGTTAAGCCCCCTAAGCATTTGTTTGTTGATTGCCCTTAGAGTAGCAATGGCAGCCCTGTAGTCCTCATCTTCCAAAAGCTTGACATTTAGGATGAAATTATCCTTGCTCTTGGGGATTCGCCTTCCTGCAGAGTTTAACTTTATGTTGGCCTTAATTGGGTGATGATCTGAGAGAGTGTAGGGGTGGACCTTAACTTTACTGCCATCATGAAAGGGTTCAAAAGTGAAGAAGTCTCTATTAACATAAAACCTATCAAGTTTGCATTATATCCTTTTTCCCCCCTTTTTGTGCATTGCACCTGGTGTACTAAACTGAACTACTCTTTGCTTTCATCCACTCCAAGGGGGTCAAAGAGGTTGAGCTTATTTGTCAGCCTCATCCAAAAATGTTTCTTTGCACCTTTCCATTCCATGTTAAGGCCACCTTTCTTATCCTCATGGTTTTTAACCATGTTAAAATCACCTCCAACAATCCAAGGTATATTAGGGAGGTCAAGCAACCATCTCCACAGCTCAATCCTCTCCTTGTAGTCATTGGGTGCATACATAGAACAAACCCCAAAATTTGTATCACCCTTCTCAAATGTGGCCCACACAACCCTGTTACATGGGGAGGCCCCAAAAATAGTTATGTGTTGAGTCCAATTATTGGAAATTAAAATGGCAGTACCCCCCCTTCCTCTCTCGTGCTTGGAGTAACATGGGCTGAATTGCCCCAAATAAAGTTTAAGTTGGTCTCGAGGGTGAAACCCACAACCTTGACTTCCTGGAGGAAAATGAAGTCCTTGTTCTTTTCCAAGTTAAGGAATCTTCTTATAACATACTTCCTATCTAGGGACTCTAGCCCCCTCACATTCCAGGAGGTACAGTTAAGCATCATCATTCACAACCTTGTCATGGGACTCTTTGGCATTCTTGAATATGTCAAAAAATTTTGAACCTAAATCTTCATTCTCCAACCTCTTGGAGGAAGGGTTGTTGGTCTCGAGGGTGAAACCCACAGCCTTGACTTCCTGGAGGAAAATGAAGTCCTTGTTCTTTTCCAATTTAAGGAATCTTCTTATAACATACTTCCCATCTGGGGACTCTAGCCTCCTCACATTCTAGGAGGTACAATTAAGCATCATCATTCATAGCCTTGTCATGGGACTCTTTGGCATTCTTGAATATGTCAAAAAATTTTGAACTTGAATCTTCATTCTTCAACCTCTTGGAGGAAGGGGTTGGCAAGATGGTGCTTGTTTTCTTCCTTTTACCTTTGCTTATACTAATGCTACCTTTGCTGAGTGAGATTGACTTCTTTTTCCTTCCCCTTTTCTTAGGCTCACTGGGAGGTTGTGGAGCAGTTTCCTGCTCATCCCTAGGAGTAGCATCAAGCTCATTTTCAATTGTAGTCATTTGGATGCTAGGAGACCTATTTGAGCCTTTAATGTCATTTGTGTTAGGAGCTATGTCACCAGCCTCTTGGGAATCCATTAGCCCTTCAGTGGGAATCTTATCGCCAAGCTGCCCACATGGGTCAGCAGGGTCAATGGGGGGATTAAATATCTTATTGAGCCATTTAGAGTTCTCAGTCTTGTCAACAGATCAATTTTTGATCATTTTGGTTAGGGACTTGTTGATGTATGTTTTATGACACACCAAACATCAGAATAAAAATGTCCAAAGACACTCTATCCTCTCTTGAAAAACCACCGCGTATGCTAAGATTGCAAAGAAGATCATATGGCGATTCCAAGGTTTCTTTAGTCGGGTCTCGACGTGTGGATAAGCTCAATGGTCATTGTGATATGCTGGTAATAAACAAGGGGACTTACGCAGAAAGTTTTCACAAGTTCGGGACTTAGGAAATTTATCTTTAAAGGTTCTCAATTAGGACTTTCAATTGCGGATCTCAAAAAAAATGGCAAAAAGAATAGGGTTCAGAGAGTCTAATCTAAGCCTAAGAACTCAAGAGACAGTAAGGACTCGGTGGAGAGAAATAAACCACACTTTGTTTCGCCTCCTGTTGGACAACATACGCAAAATGGGTGCAATCTTCAAGGGGTTGTGAGAATGATTTTCAAACCTCGAATGAGGCTGAAGTTAAGCTTCCACAATTAGGAGCTCAGGCTAACTTTATCCATCGAATGCAAATCATCCATTCGAAGAAATTATGAGCTACACTTCACCATTGAGTCGATACGATCAATCTTTCATTCAATTAACAACTTTTCAAAGAAAATTCTATCTAATCTAACTTTAACTCTAATCTATGGTGGAAGATAATATGTAACCTCGCTTACTATTCAACAATAAGAAGTTATTCAAGGCAAATCATGCTCAAGAGCTTTTATCATTCAAAATAGTCTCAATGCGACAATATACATAATCTGTCTCCACACAAAATGAAAATGAGAGAGCACTAGTTTATATAGAGCTCCAAAAATGAAATAGACGGCTGAGATTAAAACAAGATTAACGGCCCAGATTGTTACAACCAAACCCTAATTAGGGTTTCCCAAAACAACAAGAGTTAACCATCAGAAAACTATCAGAAAAGTGGCAGTTCCAGCTATAATCTAGGAGAGGCGTCCTTATCCATCTGAATAGCATTGTGCTTGGCGAATCTGGACACTACTGCAATGACCTCGTCCATCGTGACAGGTGGCAACATGCTGATCCGGAATTCAAGTCCGTCCAACTTCTCAGCACATCCAGCAAAAGTACCTTCCCAATCTGCCTCCTGCCTCTCAAAATCCTTTCGAATGGATGAGAGTCTTGCCACTCTCGCAAAGTCCTGCTTCGAAAATGGTCCAGTGGTCGAGAAGAAAATTTCTTGAATTTTATGCTTCAGTCTCTCTAACTGCATGTCATTCTCTCGGATGATTTTGCGGTCGAACACATCTGTAGTTATCATGCAAATCTTCTCCTGGATTTTCCTGACCTGTTCTTCAATTCCAAGCCCATCGATTCTTGCCTTCTCCAAGACTTCTTCTTGAATGGTCACTGCCCAAAACCAGTGATGAAAATCATATGCTGCCCCTGCAGCAATCACCTTTTTATCAACTAACTCCTCCCTCGGAGTGCTCTTCAAAATTCCAAGGCTCGGAATAAGCCTTTCTTGCATATCCGGGATACCATCCCATGCTTCCGCCATGTCCATTAGTCTGGAAAGAAACGAAGAGGTTCGTCCATAAGCAAGCGCCAAATTTTCCATGAACAAGGCCGCTTCCGTGCCTTCACTTGCCATCCAGTCTTGTGCTTCCCTGGATGTCACCATTCCATGCTCAACTTCCCTAGTCACCTCCTGTGATGAATTGAGGAGAGGAGGAATAGTTGCATTGCCCTGATCAAGGGGCTGGGTCAAATGCTGGATATATGCCTTAAGACGTTCGACCTCCTTCTTGTACTCCTTCTTCTTGGCGACTTCTTTCTCTAGTCTCGCCTTGATGGTCGAGACAGAATTATCTAACTCTTCTACTTCCTGACCTTTCGAGGTCGGGCCAAGGTCAACAGTGGTTATAGCATACTCCTGTGGAGTGATTTCGTCCTGTGGCTTGTCCACTGTAGGCACTGCAATGTGCACGGAATGGTTGCCTGTCTCGTTCCTCTGAATGGTGGAGAACTTCTTGGTGGGCTTCTTGATAGCAACTTGTTCTAATCTTGCCAAGAAATCGGCAGTATCATCCTCTTCTTCTTGTTGAGCCTCAACAGGCACCTGAACTTTCATCCTTTCTAACAGCCAGTCTGGAATGGTCGATTGTTCAATGCCACCCTCTACTTGAACCTCGTCCTCGTTTGGAACATCCACTATCCCTCTGAGGGCGGAAATCATTCCTTCCTCTAAGTCATTATCCCGGACTTCCATGTCATTGTCTGAACCTAAAATTTCTGTGCCTGTTGGTGACGCAGGCTCTTCATCATCTAGTTGAATAGGTTCAATATTTTCCTCTTGAGCTGCAAGAGGTTCGAGCATTTCAACCAAGGAGTCGTCTATATTAGCCACCAACTGGTCAATATTCCTGGACGCTGCTGACCGAGAAGGTTCTCCTTTATGCTTCTTGGAAACAGGTTCTGCACTTGGCATTATTTCTTTTCTTTTCTCTCCAATCCCGACCAAGTCCTGATGGGATGCACCAGCATTAGAAGAATATGACTCTGATTCGCTCAACAGGTCATACGTGAGCGTGATTCCTTTCTGTCTCAATTCCTGAACATGATCATCAACCCACCACTGAGAATATTTCGTTATTGGCCTCATTAGGGTGGCTAGGTTTGCATGCTCTGGCTCTAACCATTTCACTGGAGGGAGAGGTCTGCTTTCCTCAAAGCGCGACTGGACATGGTTTCCATTGTCTTGTAGCTGGTCAGGCACTCGACAGAACTCAATTGTTCTCATGAAATCCAAGGACATCCTGGACCACATCTTCCGTCTGATTTCATATTCATCGGAAGCATTTGCCCAATAGTCTTCCAGTTCCATCCTGTGCTTATATCTTCTCCCTTCCACTGTCTGGATGTTACGATGTGGGTCATAATTGACCCTGGACTTGTATGCCGTGAAAGGGTACCATTGGATCTCCAACCGTGCACTCTCAG
>VDFB02266993.1:32453-48421 GCA_007258455.2 Sequoia sempervirens | reverse complement strand
CTCTGCAAAAACCATTCTCTATGATATTTTTACAGAGATTTGTTTCCAGTGGGGATTTGAGGGGCGGTTCTTTTGCTTTTTATATCCTTTATTTATGTGCTTTGATAGTAAAATGCTTCTCTTTTCCATAGAAAAAGAGAGAGTTCACATCTATAGGGTGATTCTAAAAAGTTATTAAACCGTTACTGATGTACTTATATGTGTATATATTACCAAGGGTATTGAAGAGAAATGTGAAGGTAAATTTTAACACTAATTAAAAGGCGGAGTTTCCAATGGCAACCAGAGTCTACTAACTAAAATTGGGACTATTCATCGATTTCTTGCATACCATCCAACTAAAATTGTAAAACAGTTTTAAGGCTTGCATCTTTACAACAGTGTGTTTGTTTGTTGATAGGTTTCAGCTAATGAAGAGTATTTTGTGCAGAAATTAGAAGGCCAGAAATAAGACTCACCTGGAATTAACCCAGCAGGAATACAAGGCCTGGGAAATAGAGAAAAGTAACAAAACAGTTCCCAATCCCACACAAGACGATTGTGAAGTCGATACAAGCAACAGTGAAGCTATGAAACTCAATACAGGGCTTGTCCACAATGCCCCTCTTATCATCTCAACAGGTCTCCATATAAAAACCCGCTGCCATACACATGAGAATACGGAACCCACTCCTGCTGCTGCTATGAGCTGGGGATACCAATTCTCAATGTGAAATCTCTCACTACCCTTCCTCAGAGCAGCCTGGATTCCTCTAAACCCAAAAAACCCCACTCCAGCAAGTGCTAAGAGGATATGTAGAATGAACACGAGGAGGCTCAGAGGATTCCTGTATGCCCCAGAGTAAGCATGTATATTTTCCTTTTCCACCATACTCGGAGGGGCAGAGGCCTGAATATAAAGAGGGAGGGAAGTTATTCAGTACCCAAAAAAGACATAGCATTGATTCTTTCAAAAGTAGAAAAAATGGGCATCTCCAAATTTTTAAACTCAACCAAATGAAGAATTGAACATACCTGTGCAGTGGTAACAGGTGGTAGCTGGGCATCATCAGCACTATAGTTAACAATGTCCAGTGGGGTCACCTGTGTGCCCCTGTAACTCCTTGACGGTCTCATCTCATGGTTAGGATTAGGATTAGGATTATCCTGCTCACGCATCTCATTCTCCGTGTCAAATTCCATTTCCGGAACCATTTATGGCACAGAATCTTTTCACCTGTATATAATAAACAACGAATGAGTTCGAAGAGCTGAAAAAAAGCCCTCAAAATTAGGCCCTCCTCATACTTGCTTTCAAAGTTTTTAGTCCCAAGAGCTACGTATGATCTAAGATAGCCTCAGAGAAATCAGCACTTACTGCAACTGAAGAGGCTAAAACTATGGAAGTCTATACGAACATACCCAACAGTTTGGAAATGCTCTGTGCTACCAATTATTGCAGGAAATGTTTTGATAATAGTTAAGGTTTGATGGAATTTTGTGGATAGAAGAACACACCCAGACGACCAAATACAGTATATTCTTGGAAATTTCGTTGACCAAACAAATATAATAGGAGGACGAAGATAATGAAAACGTCAGTCTCCGGTTATAATTGGCGGCTGAGGGAAGAAATACGCAAACTACATGAGGAATGAATACGCAAACATTTACCAGAAATTACATCTGTCAAGTGAATATTAAATTCGATGGCCGTATGGCCGTATTTGGAGATTTTTGCCTTCAATTGCAATCAGTGTTTTTTTTGGGAATTTGTTTGAGGTTTTAAATCATTTTTAGGTCATTTTTTTACAATTTGTAGGTATCAAGGGCAAGAATTCAAGTTGAGTATTCTTAGCAAGTTTAAGTTGAGATCTCTACAACTGAAAGTATTCATTCTATCAAAATTATTAAGGATGTAATTTCGACCTTGTCTCTAAATTATTAGATTTTCAAATATTCAATCTTAATATATAATCAAGAATATATCCAATCTATAATAGGCAACTCTGGATAAGTAACCCTAAAAAAATATGGTTGACAATCAGGGGCGACCGTCAAATTTAGGTAGGCTGAAGTGATACTTTTCGAGATGACTTTGGTGGACTGAGAAATGTTTTCGATGCACGTTTTCCACATGATGTAATGGCTTAGCCAATTAAATTTAGATTTCATTATTATTGCAGAAGTGTTTGTTAAGTGCGGAATATTCTGCATACAATTTGCAAGATCCCACTGACTCTTAAAGCCCTTCCACTATCTAATCCTGACCGCTTGTCCTTAAAAAAGTTAAAAAAATTTTGTTTTCTTAATTTTTTTTTATGAAGGTTGGGTGGACAGGCTGTACATTAAGTTTGACGGTCAACTCCGCATGTCAGTAAATTTTTTAACTCAGGCCTGCAGGCCATTCAATTATGACCCTTCTAGAGGGTGACGCATACGTATACGCTGACGTGTGCAACATGATTCGTTTGACATCCCATGTAAAGCATTATTAACTTTGTTTTACACAACATTACTTCATAATAAAACAACTTAGCGAGGAAACTCAAAAGTATGATTTGTAAAGTTACTCGTCACGTCGCCTTTTTTGAATACCTCGTAAACTTCAACTGGAATTTGTCCTCAATTATGAAGACTTTGTTTATTTTTAATTTGCTTTTAACCTATCAAAGCCATTTTTCCCCAATTTGAAAAGATAACTGCTTTTTTTTTTATCAAAAAGTCATCAGTATCACGTTGGCTAAATTCAATTCAATCAAGTATAGTCGAAAAGTATGCTCTCCTAGAAGCTTCCTTTTAAAATTGTTGCCTTAAGAATCTTAGAAGCTTTCTTTTAAAATTGTTATCTTAAACATTCTTAAGGGTATACATACAATAAAATGCTTAGTCTTAGTTAGGAGAGAGGTTTGATAGAGGTGTAACCTAGGAGAGAGGTTTGATAGAGGTGTAACCCAATTTTTGGAGTTGATATTGTCTTGTGTATGTTAAGTAGAATGGTTGTTTCTTTAATTACGTATATAGGGATGTGGATAGTTTAAATATTTTATTTTTAGGATATAGAGGTTAATGTGTGGAGAACATTTTTTTTTAGCTTCAGTTTTATGGTTGATTGAAAGTGGCGCACATGGATTCTTGGTTGTAGAAAACTATCTATTGACCATGTGTTCTCATTGACCTATTTTTGGCATGCAATTTTAGAATGGTGAGAAAATGAAGGCAAAACAAGGAAACATAAGCAAAATGAAATCTAACTTAGAATCCTACCATTAGCTTCAATCGAGCAACTAGGAATGCAATTTCAAATTGAAAAATTACAAACCAATGCAAACCTAGTGTGTATGCGGATGTGCTTGTGATATGCTTAACGTTGGGTTGCTCTTAGGAGTCCTCAATGTGGCAACATATATTTGCTCAATGAATTCTTCTCATTTCTTCATTCCTTCATTAGTTTGGTTTAGGGATGAGGAATGATTTATAGATGTGGGAAGAGGGGAATTAAAGGTTGAGATTGATTTAGAATGGATGGTTGGATTGAATGAGAAGTTTGAATTTGGATTTGAGAGGGGGGAGAAATTAAATTATGCTAGTTGGTGTATGGAGGGTTGAGATTGATTAGTTTAAGTGAATGGTTGGTATTAAAAGTTGATTTGGATTTGGATAGAAGGTAGTTGGGAATAGAAGGCTAAGATTGAATGAGAGGAATTTTGAATTTGGATTTGAGAGGGGGGAGAAATTAAATGTTGGTAATTGGTGTATGGAGGGCTAAGATTAATTTGTTTGAGTGGATGGTTGGGATTAAAAGTTGATTTGGATTTGGATAAAAGGTAGTTGAGAATAAATGGCTAGGATTTACTTTCAATTCATGACTAGGATTTAGGATTGAATTAATTTTGGATTGGTGATTTAAATTAAAAAAATAAATTTTAATTGGTTGGTAGGTGGAATTGGATGGTTAAGATTGACTTCATTTTGGATGGCTAAGATTGAATTTGACTGTGTTTGGATTTTGTTAAAAAAATTAAATTAGGCATATAGATGATGTGGATTTTGAATTAAACGATAAATGTTTATTTTATGAGGAAGGAGATGGTGAACATTAGCTTAGTCAATTAAATAAAATAATTTATTTAATTAACTAGTGTTGTGTAAAATTTATTTAATTAGCTAGTATGAGAAAGGAAACCTTGGTAGTATGGAATTGGTGACATAAATTAGTTAAAATACAAGTATGTATTGTAAGCATCTACAATTTCCCCCTCTTTGAGATAGTGTCATGATTAAGAGAAGTGTTGTTTCAAAGAATATAAAATACATGTGCTCAATGAGTGGCAAGATAACCCAATTAGCTAAAGAAAGATGAAATTAGTAAGTGGATAGGTGATGCCCCTTGAAAGAGAAGGCAAGAGAAAAAGGAAAGAGTAGTCTCTTGAAGAAGATATGAAGAAACATAGTGAGAAGAGAAAATACTTGTTGTGACCTTTTCACACATCGCCCCATTTAAAATGGGGACCCCCTAAATTTTTGCTCCATTTTGGTCTTTTGGCTTTGGTTTTGTCTCTCTCTCTTTCTGCTTCTTTTCTGCTATCTGCTTTCCGGGGACGCTCCCATCTGCAAGCTTGAACGTAAGATTTGACCAAGTCTGATATTAGGGTTTCACATCTTTAGGTCACTTTGAGGTTAAATTGAGTTGGTTGGTCAGCTTTTGAGCCTAACACTGCTATTACAAGGCTTCCAGCCAGTAACCCCTAAATTTTCACTGCATTCTGTCAACTTTCTATTTTTAGTAAGTGTCGACTTAGGGTTGATTTTCTCGAGATTTTCACATTTTGACAACTTCATTACATTCTGAACACTTCAAGTTCATTTCTGACAAAATTTGAGCAAAAACAGATGACTTGCTATTTTTAGCAGTCCAGCTTCCAGAGCGAATTCCAGGGTCTACGTGTTATATTTTCTGATGCATGTCCGGAGATTCTTTGTGGGTTTTTCGAGACCTTCGCAGTGATATGACCATAAAAGCGGGGATGATGACTTTTCGACATTAGGCATTTGGAGAATGATATTAGGGTTTGCATCGCAGACTTTTTAAGCTGGCGCATGTCGGCATATCCTTTACGAGGTTTTCCGGAAGCCGCAATGAATTTTGCTTAACATGCAAATGGAACTAGTCGCACTACGAAACTTGCTATTTTGCTTTGAGTCTCGCATGTTGAAGAGATTTTACGGGTTTTCCAAAGATCCCTCGGTGATGTGACGTAATGCAAAATCATCCCGACTAGCCGTTAGGTCTTTTACGACCACTTTCTATTTTTAGCAAGTACCACTCAAGCAGCTACTTTGCATTTCAGAACTGCAAATTGATCATCATGCAACTAAAACGAGGTCAAACGGAGCTCATTTGAGGAACATGCAGAAAATTAGGGTTTCGAGCTTCAGCACTAAAATGAGGAATCAGATGTCAAAATGTTCAAAACTAAGGTATCCACCATGATTAGTATCCTTTAGAGAGTCTGCTGGAAAAATTTGAAGGCAATCAGAGTACTTACTATTTTTAGTAAGGTGTTCTCGACACGGGCTATAAATAGAAATTCAATCTCAAGCACCAGCGTAGACATGCAAGTTCATCAACGAGGAGCGCACTATTCAAATTTCAAGTCAAACGGAGTTAAGAAAGTCTCAAAATCAAGCACTTACTATAAATAGTAAGCCACCCCCAGAAACATGCCAAAAATAGCAGGTCAACGTGAAGCGTCAGTATGAACAGGTCAAGCAGTTGACAAGGATCCCATGGCGCGAATTTCAAGGCGAACGAAGTTGCAGAGAAAGAAAAATCAAGCACTTACTATTTTTAGCGGGCTTGTGCAGAAGAATTAGGGTTTCCTAAAATCAAGGGCGAAACACGACAGCTAGCAGAAGCAACGTCCAGTCACGATCAATACCCTTCAAGCAATCAACACGCAAAATTTGAAGGCATTCCGAGCAATTTCTATTTTTAGTAAGTTGCTAAAAATAGCAGGTACTGACAGATATCAGGCATCAGTAGCACAAACACATCCTGAGGTTCAGAACAAAGCAAAATCCAGCCTTTTTGGAGCTTGGAATTAGCTTGAAGTGCAAAATTGAAAAACTTTCTAAAAATAGCAAATTAGGGTTAGCATGATCGAGTCACCCTAAATTAGGCAAGGAGCATAAAATTCACTAAAATTGATAAATTTTCAATTCCAGCTGGTGAAAAACGCCTTTAAAAGCTGAAGATTTGTGGAAATTCTCTAAGCACTTGAAATTTGAAGTTCACAGGCCAAATCTTCCTTGAGAGGCTGAAAATGGGTAAAATCCTTCTAAGTGTTGATAAATTAAAAGCTCCCATGGTGAAATGCGCCTTTAAACTTCAAGCTGGTTGAAAAATAGTCAAAGTGTTACAAAATGGAAGTAGACCCCTCCAAGTGCGCCCTTGAGGTTAGAGTTGACAAATTAAAAGCATGAGGAGCACCTCCAGAATGCGCCCAGGCAAGTAGGGAGGATAAGGACGTCCAAGGCATTTAAAATAAAGACACAGGTAGTTGTATGCGCCTGAAAGAAGAGAGGGGCTCGATTTTTTTCTCAGACCTGGAGTGGAGCACCTCAGCCATGCCTTGAAGAAGAGAACACATCAGAATTTCTGAAGCGCCCCCCCTTTTGACTTGGAAAGGATATTCTAAGTCTTTTAAAATTGAAAGTCTCCCCACTCATATGCACCTGGGTTAAAGAAAGCTGATGACATCAGGAATTTTGACTAAGGCATTAAATGAAAGCACATGTAGTCATTTGCGCATGGAAGGAAGGAGGTAATTAAAAACTGAAAGCTTCCCATGTTGACTGCGCCTTTGACTTGAGAGATAAAAAATATTCTAAGTCATTTTAAATGAAAACAGGGCCCTCCAAGTGCGCCTTGCTTTGGAGGCTGAAAATGTTTTAAAATGGAAGAAGAATATGCACCCATACTTCAGGGAAGGAAGTCAAAGATGTTGAAATTCAAATCCCTCTCAACCTCTAAATGCGCCTATGCAAGGTTAGTGGGTGTGATAACATTTTAAGGTAAAGATGGAGAGATATCCTAGGGCGGTGGAATAAAATATCCCTCTCAATGTGCTAAACGTGCCAAGGAAAGGTGAAGTTGATAAAGTATGCTAGGCGTTGGTATTGTCCTTCATGAAGTGCGCCTAAGATTTAAGATGGAAAATATTGCAAAGTGATGGTAATTTGAATGGGAAATATGATAGGCGTTGAAATAATGAAATATCTCCCATGATGTGCTATATGCGCTAATTTCCAAGGTAAAGGCTCTTTTGAATGTGTGAAGTACGCCTAAGGTGGTGAAATAGAGTGCTAGGCATTGAAATTAAAATATCTCTCATGACATCCAAAATGCACCCAAGGCGTTGGAGAAAGTTGTGCTAAGAGATTTTAAATATTTTTCTAAGGGAGAGGAAATTTTCAGAGGCACGAATGAAATTGCAGATTTTCCAGTGATGAAGTCAGAGATATTGGCATTGCAGGACAAGTTAAAAATTTCTCAAGTTAGAGCAACAGGGTGTTCACAGAAATGAAGAACGGATTTAAATTGATTGAATAATATTTTTCTAAGGTTCAAAAATTCAAAAATTAAATGAACCCGTTCGTTGTACACCCATGAATTTGACGCGTTCTGAGGAAAATTTTCTTCTGGGTATTTAAGATCTTCGACAAGGAGAGGGTTTTAAAGTCTTCCACAGTTCGTTGAGGCCTTCGAGATGGAGAATTCTGATGGGCACAGGATTGATGAGTTTTCCTAAGGGAAAATTTAAAAAATTTCTAAGGCATGGAATAAAATGTGTTGTTGACATAAAATTGCTTTCGCCGATGAATTTGAAAATGATAGCCTAGGTAATTTTTGATCAAATTTCGTCCATGAAAGCATTTTTGTCGAACCAGAGTTGAATGAAATATCAAAGTGAAGCGCGCCAGGCAGAATGCAGGATGGGTTGAAAATTTGGCTAAGGCATGAATAATTTGAATGCAAAATTGGCTAGTGAAGATGATGAGCCCTTGAAGATCAAAGCGTGAAAATCAGGTAAGTAAGGTGAATTTATATTATGATGTGTTCTAATGCTCTTCTCCTTGCTTGTTTTGCAGGAAGAATGTCGAGGTTGGAGCACGAGGACTTGAAGTGATGAAGCAAATATTCCAAGACAACGTTACAACCTCGAAGGAAGAAAAGTTGCAAGAAAATGGCTAAGTGTTAAGACTTAGTATAACTCAAGTGATAAAGAATGGAAGCTCAAGCAGAGTTGAAGAACAACGTCAAGAAGAAGATCAAGAGCAGTTGAACTCCAGATTCTACCAAATTTTATTATCTGAGGAGGCAATCTTAGAGACTCTTTTACCCTCCTCTAAGCGATCAACAGAATTGGCTGAACGCGAACAACAGAATAGTGTGAATGCATCTACAAACAGGAATCTTCTAGAAGGATGATGCACATTAATGGCTCATTTATTACCCCACTCCTCTTGGTGGCGGTTTTTAGGGTGAATCTTGTTTAGGGCTGAGGTGGCACGATCTGGGCCATCCAGTCAATTGTAATATGAGTCGTCTGTTGGACTTGGCCATCTATAAAAGGGGAAGTCCCCCTTCATTTGTACATTCATTAGACATAGAAGTAGAAGTTAGACAATAGAGAGTAGAGGGACAACTTAGAAGTAGCTTAGTATAGATTGATAGTGTAGTTTGAAGAAGAGGGAAAGTTTTCCCTTTGAAAACTTTGTAAGAAATTGTTGTGAACACTCTCTCAATAAAAGAGTTTTTCATTGATGGTGAATTCCGTCTTTGTTGTGAGTAGCTAGCAAGGTTTCTTCGTCCTTCGGATTCAAATGGTAGCATAGTTCTAAGTAGTATAATTTTTATTCCATGCAAGTAGATGTTAACTGTGGAATGTGGTGTTTGATCTAAGCAACTTCATCTATCCATACCACTAGTGTATTTGCTGATGGTGAATGCGCCTTGTGTGGTCAACTGGAATATCATGTACTTAACTTCGATCATGATTTGTATGTCTATATGTGTCGTTGTGATGGTATTTTCATGCTAAGTTATGATCTGAACACCTTGAGCTACTCTCCTCGAAAGTGCCGCAGGCTTCAGGTAGGCTACATGCAGTGAGAATAGCGAAGTTTAGTTGAAGATTACTGAAGTTGAGCTCCATATCCCACATTTAGAATAGATTTAGACTCTCTCTCTAAAACCTTACACCATTTCAATTCGATTACTTTCTAATTAGAATAGGAAGCAGAGCTTCATAGACAAGAACATCTTGGGCATTTAGTTCCTTTCTACGCCATTGAACAGTGCAATAAGTCCTTGAAATACTAGCAAATCACATCGAGCCAACTGAGCCTATTCGCACTGAAAGAACCTTGGAGTTGAATGCATGAACTTTCTTGCAATCTTAGCATGTGGAATACTTTGATCAAGAGAGAATAGGGTAGCCGTTGGCAACTTTATTTTGCGTTGGTGCGGTCACGAAAAACACATGAACAAAACTGGCGCTAAAGGAGGGCCTTTCGAGGATTCTTGTAGTTAACAACCACACTCAAGTGAGAAGGGATTTTATCAAAAAGAAATTCATTGAAAAAAAGGAAAAAAAAAGAAAAAAAAAATTATCATGAGTCAAGATGGTGTTGCCGCATAGAGAGATATTTCCAGTGTTGCAGCCTAATTTGGGATTCAACGACGATCAAGAAGACATTCTTTCAGGATTGAACAATCTCACGTGGAGAACAAAGGAGAGCTACACTTAGTATATGTGAACTTGCTTTGTGTTGGAAGAGGAAGAAGAGAAGGCTATTGAAATTCAAGTTGCAATTGAACGAAATTTGCTGAATCAAAGGCAACCACTTGCTCCCGCCCCTGCACCTCACAGATAGATAGCTACATCCTGGATCACATTAGCTCATTCTCCCCAAATAAGTTGAAAAGAATTTTGAGGTCCGCGCCTAGTTCGTCTAAAGATTTTGTGGAGTTAGAACTACCTACTCGAGCAAGAAAGAAGAAAGAAGTTTGTTCAAGAGAAGAAGTTTGTTCAAGTGAAGGATTCCCCTCAAGTGAAGAAGTTTATTCAAGTGAAGGAGAAACAAGTGGAGTAGAAATTTCAAGTTTGTTCAAATCTCCACCAAGTGTTTTTTAGATTTTCTCAACCAAAAACCGTCCAAGTTTCTACACTAGTGTTTGTTCAGCAATCAGTTCAACAACCACAAGTGATCCCAGTAATTGTATATCAAAGGAGGCAACTAAATCAAGCAATGGCTCAACCAGGAGGTCAACAAGGAGGCCAACCCACTCCTAATGGTGCTACTTGGCTGGTTACTAATCCATCCCCTCTAGAGTTTGCAGATTACCATGACATGCCGAAGAACCCGGAGCACTTCTGCACTAAGTATCAAGTTAATGATCCAAATCGTTCTACTAAAGATCACATTAAGATGTTCGAGGATAATTTGCGAAATAGACAAATTGCATATGCAGACGTAGCTTGCAGATTATTCCCGTATTCTTTGGGAGAGGAAGCACACTTTTGGTTTATACATTTTCCAGTTGGATCCATAAGAACATGGGAGCAAATGAAGGAAGCTTTCATTGGAAAATTTGGCATTCCCATTACTCCAGTAGAGTTTTTCCGCCAATTCACTAAAGTGAGAAGACAAGATAAAGAACCCATTCATGCCTTTAACAATAGATTTCAAAAAGCTCTCACAAGGCTATGAGCCCCTTACGTTGTTCCTGATGCTAGGGAAAACTATTATGCAGCCTTGGACCCATTGACTACAATGTTCGTGAGACAAGCTCATCTCACTCCGGTGGATATGAACCAAGCATACGCGAAAGCTGTGGAAGTAAGTCAAAATATGGGGCAAAACATAATTGGGCCTTCTTTGTACATAGGCTTGATGACTACAAATAATCAAATGCAAACTCTTGGATCAACTTGGAATCCGCAAACTCCAGCATTGAATCCTATTCCGCAACCATCTTATCAGATATAAGCACCATCTAATCAGTTAGTTCTCCATCTTGGGGTACCTTTATCCCAAACTCAAGCAATTCAGCCCGTCTATCTCCAGAATACGGTGCCGCAAATGAGGACTCAAGAAGAGAAAGACGAAATGAAAGAGTTAGTTGAACAGATGAAAAGGCTGTCAACTGAGGTCACCTACGTCAGAAATCAGAACAATCAAATGCAATCTATGCTGAGAAATTATCAGGCACATCTAGGTGCCAATCGAGGATATCAGAATAATCCTCCACACCATCAAGATGCCCATCAAGGACATGGCCACGATAATAGTCATGGGTATCATAACAACAATCAAGGATATCAGAAGAGGTCTTGGAACACAGGACCGAATAATGGAGGCATTCCGTCACCATTAGATAACCCGCCACCTCTAGAGAACCGTCCCGCGGACAGAGTTTTCTTGGCCGAAGCTGCTATGTCGGGATGGTGTAGGTTACACAATACCAATCTGCATTCAAAACTACAATGTCATGAATTTCAAGTCACTACTGATATTTTCAAAGGAGAAGTAAAGAGCACAGAGGGTACTGAGAATCCTCCAACTACAGGATATGAAATTGTCCTAGTGTAAAGATACGATCGGGCTTTAATTCTAGAAGAAGTTAATGTCCCACCCGAACACCAAAGTTATTGGCCACCATCTATTAACCATAGATTCCCACCAGCATCGGCAAATGGTCCCGTGGGGACGCCAGGTAATCAAGTTGAAGAAGCTCAAGTTTATTCAGAAGCCCAAGTATATTCAGAAGCTCAAGATGGTTATTCAGAGGAGCATCATGATCAAGGTAACTACATCTTCCCACCTCTCAACAATAGTGTTTTGGTAGAAGGGAGAAGAGAGGTGCAAGCTTTTCAAACATCTGGAGGAGAAACACCCAAAGTTTATCAAAGGAGCTACCATCAGAAAGAACCTTTGACATCCTCAATCCCTCCGAATAATTTTGCGACTCCACCAAATCCCAATGCAAGCAACAATCCGAATTTACCAAGGGATTCTCCAGAGTACAGACAATAGAATATGATGCAAAACAGAAACGGACAACAAAATGTCCAGCAGCCTATTCATGTGATGCAACGTCCACAAAAGGACAATTTTCCAAGGGATGATATGAAAAGGTTAAGTTCCTATGTATTAGATGAAGTGAAGAAGATAAAGGTGAGTCTTCCTCTATATGAGTTGATGAAGATTTCAGTAGTCAGGGATACAATATTGGGGAGTTTATATGAGATACCCATTGTGAAGAACTCTTCTCAAGAAGCACCTAGTACGTCCAGGAATCCTACGGCCAACAGACAGTCCCGTCCCGTGCAGAGTACAAATATGGTAGAAGAGGCGCCTCACGCGCCCTTCAACACTTGGGAGACTCCACAACAGTCTCAAGGATTTGTAGGAGTGGTACAAGGATCTTCAAGCGAGCCTGAGAAGCCGAAGAATGAAGATAAGAAGAAAGTTCGGTTCAACCTACCTACAGAACACAAACAAGAGCAAATGCAAAATCAGAAGGTTATTCAAGATAACCAAATTCCATCAAATAGAAAGGTTGAAAAGAAAGTTACTCCCATTGAAGAAAAGAAGAAACTAGTAGTATTCTATCAAGGGAAAGATGAACCAGCCCCTTTCCCCTTTCCTCGTGTCAATTAGAATTTTCGGGAAGTTATTGCACAACTGTTTGATTGACTCCGGTGCCTCGAGCAACGTCATGCCATTGAGGGTATGTCAGAGATTAGGTATAGTCCCACTTCAAACCACAAAGAAGGTGACCCAGCTAGACAAGATTGAAGTTCCAGTTATTGGAGAATTGAATAACATCCATATGCAGTTGTCAGCTGACCCCCGAATTCAAAGTTGCATCGATATATCAGTGGTTGATATACCAGATGGGTATGGCATGTTGCTGAGCAGAGACTGGGCCAGAAAATTGAATGGGTATATTGCAACGGATTTTTCCCATATGTGGCTTCCATGGAAAGGAGTCCTGAATCAAATCAAGATCAAAAGTACACCAAGGCTTAAATTGATGATCACTGTATACGGCGAAGATAATGAGATAATGTTTTTAGAGACTGATTTAGGCTCATATAGGCCTGTCAAGCAAGAAGTATTGATGCTACAAAGCTCAATTGAGGCAAAGATCCTAGAAAATGCGAATGCTTCCACCGAAGTGTTGATTGAAAGTGATGCAAGTGACAATGAAGGCGGAGGGACGTTCAAAAATTTTAGAGAATTCATTTTGAATAGTGTAAGGCAAGAAACAGAATTGGGTAGAGATGCCTCTATCAGGAATTTGCTACTTCCAAATTGGTGCAAAATACATGAGGCATTTCACTCTGAAATCAAATGTGCCATGTGTAAAATGGCACTAGAGCAAGTTGAAAAGCTCGTCCCACGAGCCTCAGTGCAAGAAGAATGTCGAGAGACAGGTGAAGGGAACAATGTTTTAATAGAAGAACTTGTAGAAGATAAAATTCAGTCAGAGATCGAAGAAAAGGTTTTAGGGGTATACAATCAAAAGGATACACATGTTCAGTCTCCCAGCATTCTCACAGAAAATCAAGTATGGACCTTGAGGTTTGACGGATCAAAGTCAAAGAAGGGCAATGGAGCAGGGTTCGAACTCATCAGCCCAATCGGAGAAGCATACTTAGGTGCCTATACGCTTCAATTTGCATGCACTAATAATGTCACTGAATATGAATCCTTAATTCATGGGTTGCTCCTTGCCATTCAGAAGGGAGCCAAGATTGTACACGCCTTCAAGGATTCCGATATTGTGGTCCTCCAGGTGAGGAAACAGTACGCTTGTCACGACAAGAGGTTGGGCCGTTACCAAAATAGAGTGTGGGACTTGATAGAAAGCTTCGATGCATTTAATATAAAGCAAGTCTATAGGTCCAAGAATCCAGTTGCAAATTCGCTCACACAAGCTGCTAGTTCTCTAGAGCCTTTGACTATGCAAGGATTGAAGAAGTTTACAGTAGAATTGGTTTCAACACCAGCCATCCCCGACAACATAAAGAACTTTCAGGTGTTCGATGATGATAAATAGATTTTAGACTTTCTCACGTGCTCAGGCATGTTTGAAGCACAAATCATTGATGAAGAAGAGACTGAAGAAGCAGAATTTGATACTGAAGGGATCCTTAATTTGAAGACCAATGTCATTCCAAGGGGAATGGTTGAATTAGAAAGACTGTTTGATCCTGATAAATTGAGTAGAAACCAGAGCACCCAAGGCAATGATTGTGAAGCTGTCAATTTAGGGACAGAAGGACAAGTAAAGAATGTTTTTATTGGGAAAGTTTGCACACCAAAAGGAAAGGAAGGCATCTTGAAGTTGATGAAAGAATTTCCAGGTGTAATAGCCTAGGGATATGAAGATTTGAAGACGTATGATACATCATTGATTACACACAATTCCATTGAAACCATGCAGCAAGCCATTCAGACAGAGGCAGAGACCAGTAAATCCATTGCTAGAGCCATTGATCTACCAAGAGGTTAAGAAGCTTCTTTTGGCTAGGATCATCTTTCCAGTAAGGCACTCCATGTGGGTCGCCAATCTCGTTCCAGTTAGAAAGAAGAATGGAGAAATAAGGTTATGCGTAGACTTCCGTAATTTGAATAGAGCCTCTGAAAAGGATAATTATCCTTTGCCTTCGTTGGATGAGGTGTTGCAAATAGTGAATGGTTCACAGATGATGTCCTTCTTGGACGGATACTCGGGCTACAACCAAGTGATGGTTGAACAAGAAGACAGACTGAAGACAGCGTTCACCACAAAATGGGGAACCTTTGCATACAGGAGAATGCCTTTCGGCCTAATCAACGCAGGAGCCACTTTCCAGCGAGCTATGGACATCGCCTTTCGAGATTTGGTAGGAAAGTGCATAATTATATACATGGATGACTTGACCGTATTCTCAAAGAAAAGAGGGGACCATGTGTGAAGAATATTCAGCGTGCCTAACATATTCAAATTCCCACTCACCACATTACACATGCTTGAGCGCATTTGGCACTTGAGGAAGGATAATAACCACGCCTTGGAGTATTTTATTTCACACTTTATTCACCCTCCATCTTACTTCAACTTGAGCGCATTTGGCATGTAGTGGAGGATTAACTTCAAGCGCCACCTCAAGTGACCCTTCATCTCCCACGTTTTGTCCTCACATGCCCTCTTTTGGGCGCATTTTTCCTAGGCAGCTGGATTAAAAACGTTGACTGCTTTGACCTCTCCTCAGCTGGGCGCATTTTGTATGTCTAGGAGGATGAAAATCTGCAATGCCACCTCTTTTGGAATATTCCCTCTTTGTTTTTGTCTTTACTTGCCCTTATTTGGGTGCATTTTGTATGAAGGAGGATTAACTCTTCAAATTCAACGCCTTCCCTTTGACCTTCCTTATCTTTGGCGCATTTGAGCATGTGTGGAGGATGGGCGCATTTTTCCTATAGTGGAGGATGGAACTCCTTTGACTCTTTGACTTTCTTGCTGGACATGGGCGCAAATGGAGGCATGAGGTGGATAATCTTCATTACTTAGAATATTTTCTATCCTTTTGCTTGTGAGGGCGCATTTCTACCTATGTGCAGGATGAAACATGTTGACTTGTTGACCTCTTTGGGCGCATTTTTCTAGTGGAGGAGGATGAAACTCATACTTAGAAATTTTTGTATGCCACTACCTTGCATTTGGGCGCATTTTGACATGAGAGCAAGATAAAAATCTTTGACTTTCTTTGACTCACTTGTTTTGGGCGCATTTTGGCCTAGGAGGTGAACGAAGTCTCAGACTTATAAATTTTTCTTATGCTTTCACCTTGAGGGCGCATTTTACCTAGGCAAGTGGATGAAACTTTGCCTTAGAAATTTTTTCCTGCTTCCACCTCACCAACTTG
>VDFB02266993.1:0-32353 GCA_007258455.2 Sequoia sempervirens | reverse complement strand
CTCCATTATTCGGTCCTGTGTTCCAAGACCTCTTCTGATATCCTTGATTGTTGTTATGATACCCATGACTATTATCGTGGCCATGTCCTTGATGGGCATCTTGATGGTGTGGAGGATTATTCTGATATCCTCGATTGGCACCTAGATGTGCCTGATAATTTCTCAGCATAGATTGCATTTGATTGTTCTGATTTCTGACGTAGGTGACCTCAGTTGACAGCCTTTTCATCTGTTCAACTAACTCTTTCATTTCGTCTTTCTCTTCTTGAGTCCTCATTTGCGGCACCGTATTCTGGAGATAGACGGGCTGAATTGCTTGAGTTTGGGATAAAGGTACCCCAAGATGGAGAACTAACTGATTAGATGGTGCTTATATCTGATAAGATGGTTGCGGAATAGGATTCAATGCTGGAGTTTGCGGATTCCAAGTTGATCCAAGAGTTTGCATTTGATTATTTGTAGTCATCAAGCCTATGTACAAAGAAGGCCCAATTATGTTTTGCCCCATATTTTGACTTACTTCCACAGCTTTCGCGTATGCTTGGTTCATATCCACCGGAGTGAGATGAGCTTGTCTCACGAACATTGTAGTCAATGGGTCCAAGGCTGCATAATAGTTTTCCCTAGCATCAGGAACAACGTAAGGGGCTCATAGCCTTGTGAGAGCTTTTTGAAATCTATTGTTAAAGGCATGAATGGGTTCTTTATCTTGTCTTCTCACTTTAGTGAATTGGCGGAAAAACTCTACTGGAGTAATGGGAATGCCAAATTTTCCAATGAAAGCTTCCTTCATTTGCTCCCATGTTCTTATGGATCCAACTGGAAAATGTATAAACCAAAAGTGTGCTTCCTCTCCCAAAGAATACGGGAATAATCTGCAAGCTACGTCTGCATATGCAATTTGTCTATTTCGCAAATTATCCTCGAACATCTTAATGTGATCTTTAGTAGAACGATTTGGATCATTAACTTGATACTTAGTGCAGAAGTGCTCCGGGTTCTTCGGCATGTCATGGTAATCTGCAAACTCTAGAGGGGATGGATTAGTAACCAGCCAAGTAGCACCATTAGGAGTGGGTTGGCCTCCTTGTTGACCTCCTGGTTGAGCCATTGCTTGATTTAGTTGCCTCCTTTGATATACAATTACTGGGATCACTTGTGGTTGTTGAACTGATTGCTGAACAAACACTAGTGTAGAAACTTGGACGGTTTTTGGTTGAGAAAATCTAAAAAACACTTGGTGGAGATTTGAACAAACTTGAAATTTCTACTCCACTTGTTTCTCCTTCACTTGAATAAACTTCTTCACTTGAGGGGAATCCTTCACTTGAACAAACTTCTTCTCTTGAACAAACTTCTTTCTTCTTTCTTGCTCGAGTAGGTAGTTCTAACTCCACAAAATCTTTAGACGAACTAGGCGCGGACCTCAAAATTCTTTTCAACTTATTTGGGGAGAATGAGCTAATGTGATCCAGGATGTAGCTATCTATCTGTGAGGTGCAGGGGCGGGAGCAAGTGGTTGCCTTTGATTCAGCAAATTTCGTTCAATTGCAACTTGAATTTCAATAGCCTTCTCTTCTTCCTCTTCCAACACAAAGCAAGTTCACATATACTAAGTGTAGCTCTCCTTTGTTCTCCACGTGAGATTGTTCAATCCTGAAAGAATGTCTTCTTGATCGTCGTTGAATCCCAAATTAGGCTGCAACACTGGAAATATCTCTCTATGCGGCAACACCATCTTGACTCATGATAATTTTTTTTTTCTTTTTTTTTCCTTTTTTTCAATGAATTTCTTTTTGATAAAATCCCTTCTCACTTGAGTGTGGTTGTTAACTACAAGAATCCTCGAAAGGCCCTCCTTCTAGCGCTAGTTTCCTGTTGACGTGGTTTTTATGACCGCACCAATCAGCAGAACAAAATAGTCCAAAGGCTACTCCGTTCTTTCTTGATCAAAGTATTCCGTGTGCTAAGATTGCGAGATAGATCACACGGTCAACTCTAAGGTTTCGAAATACTTGGAACACCCTCAGTTGGTTGATGTGTATTGCTGTGTTCTTACGAGGGGACTTACACAATTGTTCAGAATACTTGCAGTAAACAACAGATATATGCTATGAAATGGATTTTGTGCGAATGATTTGACTTTGAAGTGCGAGTTTCCTAAAACTAACCAAAAGTGTACGGAATTGAATGGCTGCAGAGATTTAGAAAATCTAAATTCCAACTTAAATGCAAGGGATGTTATGCTCAATTTCAATGAACTTCAAACAAACGTTGTCTAGCCTCCTATCAGACAGCTTTGACAAAGTTAGTGCAATCTTCAAAGGATAAAAAGGATGTTCAAATCATGATTCAATAATGCAAGTACCATCACAACGATGCATAGCTACACATGAATCTTGATCGAAGTTAAGTATAAAGCATTCCAGTTGACCACGCAAGACAAGCTTACCATCAGTAAGATTGTTAGTGGTATGGATAAGAGAAGCTCACTTACATCAAACATAAGCATCCATATCTAACTATTAGCATGAAATTAAGTCCTAGTTGAAGTCAAAGGAAGAAGAAACCTCACAAACTAGTCACAACAAAGTTTGAATTCGCCATCAATGAAATGCTTTATTATGATTAGCCTTCGTGACAATCTCTTACAAAAATTCTCAAAGGGAGGATTCCCCTTCTTCAAACAATGCAATGAAAGCTACTCTAACTCAAAAATATCTACTCTCTATTCTGCTCCAATATCCACTAGTTGCTGACTACCTCTGATTCTAACTAGATTACAAATGAGGGGGACTCCCCCTTATATAGCTGGCCAATCTCAATGGACGGTCCAGATTAAATTACAATGGAGGGCCCAGATCGAACCACCTCAGCCCTAGACAAGTTTTGCCCTAAAAACCGCCAGAAGGTGGAGGAGTGGTGTCATAAATGATCCCAAAAATAGCAGATTCCTCCTTGACCACTATGATCAATTAATGCCCACTACCCTTCTAGAAGATTCTCGTCCATGACTCGGATTCCCTTGTTCTTCTCTCTGACCGCATGTGCTACGAATCGGGCCAGTACCTCATCAACCTCCTCCTCAGAAATTGCTGGAGTAAGATTAAGTTGATATTCCAGGATAGCCACCATCTGTTCATGTTTATCACAAGACTTTCCCCAAGCTTCCATAGAGTCCTGTGTACTCTGAATAATTGCTAAAAATGTCGAAATGTTCTCAAAGTCTAGTTGAGAGAACATCTTCATCTCGGAGAAGAACGGCTGCAACCTTGCCTTCAATCCGTCAATCTCCACCTCCTCAGGAGCCAGCCTCTTGGCGAACAATGCGTCCAACGTGTTGAGGATACCCTCTTGAATATTCCTCATCGCTTTCTTGATCTTGGAGGACTCCACAGCTGCCATGTCGAAGAAGCCCTTCCCAGTGAATGCGGCTGAATGCCACCCAAGAAAGTTGTACCTATCCCCAGCCTGGATCACTCCTTCATTTATCAAAGTCTGTGTGGGCACACGCATCAAAACAGCAAGGCGAGGAATAGTTTTGTCTTGAAAAATATGGGTGTCTCCCCAAGCTTGTTCGACACCATCTAAGCGTGACAGGATACCAGATGCATTCTGAAACGATGAGACAAGATCAGCCATGAATTTTTCTGCTTCAGTGCGGACACCGCTTATCCATTTGTCTCCCTCTCGTATAGCTCTCCTCATCTCCTCAAGCCCAGTGATTGGCTCTCGTGGTAGCTCAGGCAGAAGCTCTACCACTGGGTTCTCCTGAGCAACTGGATGTGCTAGATGTTGCACATATTTGACCAATGCTTTGTGCTCCTTCAATCTTTTATACTTCCCTTCCTTTTTCACTAGCCTATCCTTTAATGCTTGGAATGAACTTTCAGCTTCCTCGACCACTTGCACTCCGAAGGGACGCCCCAATTCAATTGTGGTGACCGTGTAATTTTCTGGCATTGCATCACTTAAATTATGATCCTCCCTTGGAACAGCAATATGGAGGCTGCGTGAACCGGCTTCATTAGTCTCCATTCTTGTATACTTCCTCTCTCTCTTCCTTTTAGGCGACTTACTTGTTCTGTTTAGAAGCTCCTCCATTTCAATTGCCAGGTCAGCATCATCGTCCTGATCCCTCCTTATTGCATGTGAGAGCCAATTGCGCTGAATGTCATAAATAATAAGGGGCTGCTCTTTAGTTGCCTCCACTTCGCGTACCTCCTCCCGAGCAACATTCTGTTGAGGCTCAATTATTTCAATGTTTTGATCACTCTCCTCATGAGCCCCAACCCTTGACTCTATGACGTCTTCTTCTTCAAAGGCATAATCAAAGTGGGTGTCCGTTTCCGTCTCCTCCCCTTCATCTGGCTGATTGGCACCTTCAGGGACATTAGCACTCTGAGTATCCAACTCTCTCGGCATTGGTTGGTTAACCTGTCCAACCTCTGGTTCTTCATTCCTTTGAGCCCTTTGATCCGCAAATAGTGAGACTTCGTGCACGCTAGAGGAATGGGTCACCAACTAAGTAGATAATGTATCCTCCGATCCCTGAGGTTCCGACTGAATAGGTTCTTCCTGCTGTGGTGGCTCCACAGCCTGGGCAATTTGTTTCCTCCTCTTTGCCAACACTTGTGGCCTTCTATCACCCATGAGGTTGTATGAGAGGGCAATTGACCTTCTTCTCAATCTGCGAACGTGCTCCTCTACCCAAGTCCTTGTAAAAGTCAAGACGGAAATAGACAAAGTGTCTAAGTCCGTGATCTCCGGCTCAGCCCAATCTGGTGGTGGGATCGACGTGTTCTTTATTGATTCATAATCTGGGTAAATAAGTCTGGTATCCTCATCGATCTGATCCAGCACTTGGACCACTTCGCATTCTCTGATTAATTTGAGAGGCAAGCTGGAGAACATTCTTTTTCTAATCTCAACTTCATCTCCAGCATTTGCCCAAAAATCTTCCAAGTGAGCCCTGTGCCTGTACTCCTCTCCCTGCACTGTTCCAATCTTTCCTCAAGGATCAAAATCTTTCCGGCTGGTATGAAGAGTTAACTGATAGAACCACAACTCATCTTCTGCCTCCTTGGCTGCCTACAAGGAAGAGCACTCCTCAAGTAAGTTTCCCAAAACAATGGGAAAGTGCAAACCTCCCTTCTTCTTTCTCCTTATGATTTTGTCGTAGGCAACTAGTTGCCTAGAAAACTCAAGCAGTATCATTCTATTCGTTAGGTACCTCGGTAGTCTGTAAACATATGAGTCGTACCCGGGCAGCCTTAAATAAGTAAACTTCGGGAATTGGACGAACCAAAACCCATACTCTTCTATCAACATCTGTGCCTCTTTAGATATTCTCTGTTGCAACCTCCGCTGAAGGGTCCTTGTGATAACATGGTGAAAGCATCATTTACTCTCTTGAAGTCAGCTGTGTGCGTGAGATGCAATTGTCTACAAGATTCGTGAATCTTGAACTGGTTAAAACCACAGCCAATTGGTTCCTGGTATGCCAACCCTCTATATTTTGTCATCTGAGCAAGCATATAGATGAATTACGAACTCATATAGAATGTTCTCATTCACTTCAGATTCCGAAACTGTTCATCAATGTTGTCACTTATCATTTGTGCCCAGTTCACTTCCACCTTCCCTTCGAGCACCACACTAATGTAAAAGAACATCCATGGCTCGAACACAAATGACTGCGGGCTGCTGTTAACCCTGTTGAGCAACATAATTATATCATAGTACTCCTATTTCAGCTCCTCTGAGATTATCTGCTTTGGCAGCTTGGCAGCAGGAGGCTTTGGCTTTCACATCCAAGTGGTGTTGATCCTCTTCATGCACTTCTCGAAAGAAGTGGCGTACATCTTGTCAGCCTTTGCCTTGGATTTGTACAACATTTTATCTGTAGCCAGTATTCCAAATGCCTCGCCAATTGCGTCAGGTGCAAAGTTGGCCAATATCATACCATCCGAAGAAACAATAGTCCGATCATCTGAGTTGTAAAAGTTGGCGCACTCCAAGATCAGCTCTGGACAACAAACTGTTGGTTGGAACCCGACCGCTGCATATAACCCGCTCTTGACAATGTTGCGCAATGCTTCCGTTGGAAGATTGCCGCCTTGCCCATATATCCTTCGCATGAAAGCCTCGAGGTTGAAAGGCCCAAGGTTGGTGTCTGTCAAGTTCCCAAACTTCGACACGATCTTAGACTCCGGAATGAAGGACCTCTTCAAACTTTTGATGATCGCCTGCCTGGAGGCGTTTTCTTTGATAGCTTCGTTATTTCAAGCCTTAGCTCCAGCTTTGCTTGTTCCAGCAACATCAGCTTTTCGTCCTTCGGCCATCTGCAAAACAAGAAGCAAACAT
Source organism: Sequoia sempervirens (assembly GCA_007258455.2). Taxonomy (NCBI): domain Eukaryota; kingdom Viridiplantae; phylum Streptophyta; class Pinopsida; order Cupressales; family Cupressaceae; genus Sequoia; species Sequoia sempervirens. Next base: position 25,987 of record VDFB02266993.1, on the reverse strand, counting down.
TACACTTCAAACTTTTAAAATAAAAATCACGTGAGACGGCTGGCGAATGGAGTTGGCTGCAAAAGTAAATAGCTTCAGCAGTAAACATCGACTTCAAACCTCGATAGATTTAAACTCCGAAAATATAAAACCTCGAACTCCAACAATTTGCAGCCAAAAGAATTTTCAGCTCTTTGGAAGAAATTAACTCCAGCAATCCCAACTTTGAAAAATGCTTCAAGTTTCAGTAACTTTCAATAATTTTAAAACAACAACTTCGAAAATTATAAATCAGCAACTTCGAAGATTTTAAATCAGCAAGTTCAAAAGTTACAAATTAGCAAGTTCAAATCGGCAAGTTTCAATAATTTCAAATCAGCTCTTCGAAAGTTATAAATCAGCAACTTCGAAGATTTTAAATCAACAAGTTTGAACAATTTCTACTTTTGATTTGATTCTAAACATTCAGTAACTTCAGAGAATTTAAATCTCAACAACAACTCCAAGTTCAAACAATTTCGATTTCCAGCATAAACGATTTCAGCCTTTCAACTTTCAACTTCGAAGAACATTTCAACTTTTAGCAACTTTGAAAATATTAAATCTCAGCAACTTCAAATACTTACCTTTAGCAACTCCAAAGAAATTAAATCAGCCTCACAACTCCTTGAAAAATCAAATTCAAAACTTCTCAGCAACCTCGGAAGATTTTTTTAAATCACAGCAACTCAGAAAATCAATCCCCAGCAACTCCAAGCAATTTCGAATAAAGCAATTTTAGCTTCTTGAAAAATCGAATTCAACCCCTCACACACTTTCAGCAACTCTCGACTTCGAATTTACTCACAACTCACCAGCATAAATCTCAGCTTCAAATTTTGTGAGATGAAAATGAAAATCCTCGGAGTTTATAACCAAAAGCTGGTGCTAATTTTAGCAGATGCCATTAATTCTCTTCATCATGACTTACGCATTTTCTAAATTTGTAAGAGAATATTCCAGTCGTCATAGCAATTTGCTATTCAGGGAGATTCTTTCCTCAATTTAAATTTAAAATTTCCCTCCTGACTGCCAGTTACCTTTAGTGATTTCGAAAAAAAATCAATTTACTTTGATTTGAAATAATCTTACTGCTTTTTTAAAAATGGCATATTTAATTTATTAAAATTTAATTCAAATGCCACTTAATTTATTTCTCTAGCGCATGTGAAAATTCAATGTCAACACTTTAAAATGGCTAGGCGAAATTATTTTCCATCCATAATAACTCCGAAAACAAATTCCCCATGATTAAAATCGTCCGAATTTTAAAATTTCATGTGTCGAAATTTAAAGGGGAATTTTTAATTTAATACTTAGGAAAATAATTAAATTTTAAATTTTAATTAATTTCTCTGACTTAGGCAAATTTTGAATTTAATTGCCTAGAGAAATTTATTATCACTTCCAAATGCCTTTTATTTTTCATCTCCACACTTCGATTTTGTCGAGCTTTCATTAAATCTCCAATTTCAACTTTTCTTGGGCGTACATGTCTTAGAAAATGTCAAGTCAAATATTCATGACTTAGTGTATTAGGCGTATTTTTCACTTCCACTCACTTGGAAATTTTTTTCCAAATAACTTCAATATTCAAAATGTTTTCAATTTTCATCTTCCAGTTTAGGCGTGGTTGAAGGATTTCACACTTTCTCCACAACCCTAGGCGCATACCCCTCTTCATGCTTTGAATTTCATATACTTGGAAAATTTTGATGTCTTCTCCAAACATGTTGGCTGCATTTAGGGGGTCCAGCTTTAAGGTGCATTTGGGGGGTGTCCAGTTCGAGTTTGTAATTCTTGGAATGTTTTGCTTTAAGGTGCGTATGAAGGTGTTAGCTTTAAGGCGCATTTGGGGGTCCTTTTAATTCTCACGCCTTAGAATATTTTCAAAGACTTTCCAAGTTGCCAGGCGCATTTAACATGATCTTCTTTTAATTTTGACATTCAACATTTAATCAACACTTTTCCCTTTGTTCAAAGCGCAAACAACAGGTTGGGCTTCCATTTTGGGGCGCATCTCATAGGGGTTCTTTTTACTATCCACGCCTAACACTTTTCTCCTTTTTCCTGAAGTAGGGCGCAAATAAGGGGATTACCTTTCACTTGGGGGCGCAAATGATAGACTACACTTTCAAGGGCGCATTTTCATACATGAGGTTTCAATTCCCACGCCTAGGCAAGATCCTCTTCAAGGCGCTTTCAAGGGTCTCTACTTCCAATTTCATGCATTTGAAGAGTCCAGACGCATATGACACATAAAGCTTTCAGTTTTAATTCATCTAACTTGGTGGGTGCAAATCCTATACTGAGCATCCAATTTCCAAGACTTAGCGCGATCTCCATGTCTTCAACTCAAGGCGCAAATTCATGGGTGAACTTCCATTTTTAACACCTGATAAAATTTCGTTCTTTCCTCTTCTGGGCGCATTTGACTAGGGTAGCTTTGAGTTTGGGGCGCATATCCCACCTGGAGCTTTTAATTTTCTCACTTAAACTTTTTAATCACCTTGCTCCTCTCCAGGTGCAAATGAAAGGTTGGGCTTTCAATTCTCCACACTTAGAATTTTTTTCTTTTTCTTAGTTCTCCCTTTAAAGTGGGCGCATTTAACCCATGGAGCTTCCACTTTTCAATACTTAGAACTTTTTCAATTCACTCCTAAGGCGCATTTCCCCCTGTCAACTTCCAATTTTCCACACAAAGCTGGGCGCATATTATACCTTGGGCTTCTACTTTTTACGCCTTAGAGAAATTCAATGTTATCTCCTCAAGCCTAGGCACATTTGACTACCTGAGGTTCCAAATTTAATGCCTTAGAGAATTTTATCAAGTTTCATCTTTGTCTCCTTGCTGAGGCACATTTAGCAGGTGGTACTTTCAATTCCAACACTTAGAAGATTTTGCGTTTTCCCTTCAACTTGGAGGGCACATTTTGGATGGGTGAACTTTCAGTTTCCACGCCTTAGTCAATTTTCACACTCACTTCCTTCTCAAGGGCGCATTTACCTGTTGATACTTCCAGTTTTGACCTTAGGTGCAAATGGGCTATGGAGGTTCCATTTTTGACTTGGGCGCATTTGGGGTACCTTGCTTCAAGTTTTTAACTTAGGCAAAATTTTGAACTCCAACGCCTTTGTCTCCTTCTTGGCTTGGGCGCAAACTGTTGGTTGGAAATATTGTATTCTCGTGAAAGCGTACAAAATTGAGATTTCAACCACAGTACGTGAGTTTGAACTCTCCTAATTAAGGGAAGGCTCCCCCTTTAACTAAATAAAATTGATATGGGTAGGATAGCAATCGTTCCTCTTGTTTCAGGAAAGATTACGTTCTTCTCTCTTCACAGAAAAGACACAGTAAATGTTACTAAAACTTATTACAACAGCTACACAGTGAAATTAAGAGAAAGGAAATAAAGTTTCCTGAAAGCACAAAGACTTCCGTTATTTCCTCCGGGACGGGAAAACAATTCGATAAGCACAAAGTCTTGAAGAATGAAATCCTATCAACCTTTTTCAGAACGATTACTTTATGGAAATATACAAGATAAAACAGCTCAAAGACTGTAATTATAATGTATGCTTTCAACTATTCTAAATGAGAAATACTATGAGCATAAAGACTTATAATTCTTCTCTATTTCTAACACTAACTAAGAATTCAATTCTCAGATTTACAGCACAAAGTCTGCAGATATTTAAATTGAATCTCTCTTCAGCAACCTTCAACAATTTTCAAGTAATCACAAAATAATAATGATCCAAAATGACATAAGAACATTTGAGATGCAAAACAAGAATTCAGCTCAAAGTCTGAAATTCCAGCTTCTTGATATTACTTGAAAATTCACAATATTTCACTATAAAGCTCAAAGACTTTATGAGTACAAAATTCTGCAGAGTTTTCTTGCTTGCTAAAAAGATAAAGATTACAATAGACCCCTCAAGTATTTATAGGAGGAAGGTCTGGAGAAAAAGGTGGGAGGATCTCAACAAACTTGAGAAAATCTCTCAACCGATAACTAATTGCGATTGACTTATTCAAAATTACAATCCAAATTGTGATTTGTCTTGTAAGATTTTACATGTAATTACATTTTCGAAAATTGCAAGGAAAGAACACTTGCAATTGCAAAATTTGTTTTTACATATATATTGTCGAAAGTAAAATTACATAAAACAATCTAAAACTTAATTTGTTTCATTCCTATCTTTGAAAGATAAGAATTTGCTGATGATGGTCTTCAACTCGTTCGGATCTGGACCCAATGTGTTCTTGGCCACTGCAACTGTCTTCAAAATTATATCAAAGTATTTGATAGTTGCCAATCTATGCTCTTCATAAGTATTTTGCATTTTCTCAAGGATTGTTTGATGATTGATAAGCTTTTGAATCGAATCCATAGAAAACTGCTCTGATTCCATTTGTTGACGAAGATTGGCTGCCATATCTGAAGTAACTGAATCAGCTTCAAGTAACTCATCTTCTTGATTCAAAATTGTACATGAGATCTTTTCAAAATTTGAAAGAATATCCTGCTGAACTTCATCATTCATTTCTAAAGTGGCTTGGATATCTTTGATAAGATCTTGAATGACCAATGATCTATTTGTCATAAGTTCCTCAAATTCTATGCACTTCTCTCTGTTTGGCAAGATAGAATTGTTGCATAGAATTTGTAACTTAACCTAATCTATCTCATGCCAGATTTTTAAATCTTTTTCAAGCGTTTCCAAACTTTGCTTGAAGGCTTCTAAAGTTTGATTCAGTTTTATCTTTGCTATTCTGACATTTTTGAAAACTTGCAACATCTTCTCAATCATTGGAATACTTTGCTCAATTAGCTGAGTTATCCATGAATCAATTGCCTTGGCCTTTTGCGCAATTCTTTCTAATTGTCTAACTGATTCATTTGGAGGAGCTGTAGATAGAGAATCAACTGCCTCTGATGATCCTGTAATCCTTTGAATGACTGAAACCAGCTGAGCATTGTCTTCTTTGAGTTTTTCCTTTTTAGCTAAAAGTTCGTTATAGCTTTGTGTCAGAATTGTCACTGAACTCTGAGCATCCTGCATCATATTAGCATGAGTCTGCTTACCCAATTCCACCCTTGTGAACCTGTAATCGGATACCTGCATCTCTTCATGTGGTTTATCAACTAGAGGCTCTACAATTTCAGCATATTTCATCCTGTTGCTGTCAACAAAAACCTGTGAGACTGTTTTAGCTTTCTTTGCAATTACTGGTTTTGATTTCTTCAATTTTCGGAAATCAAAAATATCAGGAGACACTGCTTGTTTCTTTCTCTTAGGAGCAATTGAATTTAACCATGGAGGAAGATCCAAGGTTGTCACATCTGAAATGGCAACTGCGGTTTCAGTAGAAATAGCCTGAGTTTGTGATACAACAGAAATTCTTGAAGGTGCCTCAGTTTGTACAGCAACAATGTTTTGCTCAGAAGATAAATTACAACTAGGATTGGCCATGAAACAATCAAAGTTCGTTACAGACGTATCAATTTCTGGAAGAGTTGTTTCTGACATGGCTGAAAAGATTGGATTGATATCAAAAATACTCTTGAAGTTACTAGGTAAGTTCATCATGGGAGCATTTGTTACAGATGAAGGCTGATGACAAGTCTCTTGTGGTGGAATAGAAGGAACAAAAACGGTAGAAAAGGAATCAACATCACTGTCGATAGGAGACATAGGGGATATAGCTGATTCTGGTATTGGGGCCTCAATGTGAGGAGTTATCTCACTTAGGATAGTAGAGGTCTCATGAACCTCGTCTCCTTCTTGCTGATTTAATACCTGAATCTGCATTTCGTTGACTTCCTTACCCTTTAATGTTTCTCTATCCAATGGTTGTTCAGGAGCTCTGCTTACTTTCAGCTTGATTCTGGTACTTGAAGAGGAAGCTCCTTCCTTAGATTGTTCTCTGATTTCTGATTTCAATCCTCTAGGACCAGCTGGGTCATCTTCAGCTCTAACTCTGATTTTGATGGTCTTGACACCTATGCTTTTGAGCCAAGAGTTGGTGTTCGCCAAGACTGATTGGAATCTATCAAAGATAGAAACGGATTCCTTTTGAGACCATTGAATTGCAGGAATGGGAGCATTAGCAACTCCCTGTTCTTCGTACTCAGGATCCAAAATCTGCTTATCATCAATTACTCCCTCTGGAATTAAAGTTAGATTCAGATCAATAATCTGCTCCAAAGTCAGCCTGCAATAATCCATTTTGTATATATCCTTTTCTGTCCGAAGGTCTGCCCAAATGTCTTCAATGCGATGAACATGAGTGAAGACTCTTTTTATTTTATCTTTCATCCTCCTGTAATCAAAATCCACTCTAGCTTGGAATCTTTTCAACGTTATCTCCTGAAGTTCAGTTTCCATTGCTTTGGCTCTTGAAGAGGTTGTTAAAGAATACCTGCCAATTACCAATGGATTATGTGAAGAAATACCAATTCCAGATTTGTGTTGTATAACTTGACGTGAATGAACTGACATCAATTGCCTTCCTAGCTCCATCAGAATGATCTTATCAGTTGGATATCTTGGGAGCATATAAGGTTGGTCTTCAAAGCAGCCAACTCTCATATAGGTGAATGTTGGAAATTGAAGGAACAAGCAGCCATATTGATTTACCTTATTCCAAGCTGCATCTGATACCCTGTTATTTACCAACTCTTTGTCAAACAAACACATAAAATAACCAAAGAAGGCATCTTGTACCCTTCTATAATGCGCTCGACTTGGAATAAAAGTCAGCTGGTCATAATATTTCCATACAGGCACCAATGATCTGTCACCTTCAGGAGATAAGCCTGGAAAATGTCTCAAGGAAGCTGCTATGTAGACCAAATATGAATTCATATAGAAGGTCAGAGTGGTAGGAACCTGTGCAAGCTGTTCGCACAAACAGTCACTGATTATTTCTCCCCAGAAAATTGGATGTTGTGCTTTTCTAATGACAACCATGAACTTATACATCCAGCTTTCAAACATGTTAGAAACTTTCAACCCTGCAATTCTGCTCAAAAGAGTGATCATGTCGTTAACTTCTATAAAATCAGACCGATACAACTTGGGCATACGGGTCGCACAAGGTCGTGATTTTAGAAGCCATTTAGAGTTGATGTGTTTAATACAATCACTCTTTTTCTGCTCAAAATGTCTGTGAGCACTCTTCAATGAAATCTCTGAATAAGTAGTTGCATCAGGTACTCTGAAAACTCTATTGATTGTCTCAGCATCAAGTCTGATAACTACGTTGCCATCATCATCCTTGATTGTTCTAGATTGTCTATCAAAGCGTGCTGCACATGCAAGGACGAATTCTGGTTCAAGGGCAGCAACAGGAAAAGAAGCCACGAGATGGATATGACTTCTCAGCAACTTTTGCATATCAGAAGACGTAGATTTCTCAGCCCTTTCAAGAAATTCAGACATATCAACATGCCCTATTTCTGTATCTTTGATCTCATCGATGTTTGAAACAACGTGAGATGGAGAGATCTCATTCTGATATTTGTCGAACTTATACTTCATCTTTTTGCCTGCTGGAGAAGTTGGTTCATCCGTCATTGAACAGGAATCTGCAAGACTGCGGTGAAAACCCCATAAGGTCAGCACATCATCAGCATCAACGTGAGTGGACATGGCGGAACTCAAACCCTAGAACAATGAAATGGACTTTGAAAGAAAAATGGAAGGTGAATGAAGATGAATTCGAAATGGATGGAATGGTGGCTGAAAAACGGCATTTTGTCTCTTTGAAACAGCAAGACAAAGAGATCTTTAAACTTGGATTTGGAATTTCGTCCAAAAAGGTCAATTTTGTGCTTTTTAAGGCAATTTTGGGATTTTTATGAACTTTGACAATTTTCACAAAGGCAATCGGGATTTTTCAGAATTTTAACAATTTTTGAACTTTGCAATTTTTTTTAAAAATTGTTATTTTAATTACAAATCCCGAAATTGTATCTTTAGGCTAAAAACCCGAAATGAACACAAAGTGAATAGTTATTTTGTGAAAAATAATGATGGATGTTTGAAGTGGCGAAATGAAGTGAAAGGAATGAGCATGGTATATGAAATAAAATGGAAGGAAAAATTTAGTGAGATGAAGGAGAAGGCGTATGGGAGATGGAAACGGAATGTATTCAAAACATTATTGCTGAAACAGCAAAATGATAAAGAAAACGCGTTTTGATAATATAAGGCAAATTTGGATAGAATATGTGTTATGTATGAGGTTTAGGATAGAAATATGAGGATATATGCTGGGCGAATGAAATAGTAAATGAAATGAAGAGAAACGGAAGACATATGATATGAATGTGTATTATGAAAACGCGTTTTCATATGAAGACGGACTTTTGCAAAGAAAAACGCATTTTAATATGAAGATAACCAGTGAGAAAAACACGTTTCCATGAAACTATAATAGATACTAATGAAGACACATAAATGACCATGATTAAAGCGAAAAACAGAAAGAAAAATGCGTAAGAACAAAAAAACGCGTTTTTTAAAAGACATTAAAAATCTAAAAAGCAGAGTCTAATACTATGGCATTTTAAAAATAAAACAAGACACATATAGATGATAGTAAAATATTAAAAGAAAGAGGAAAAATGTGAATCATACCCGGAGATGAGTTGTAATACGCGAAAATGCAGAAACAAAACCCTAGACGTGTCCAAAAATAAAGAAGGCAATGGCTATTTACTGGTAAAAGTCCAAATTTCGGGCCTTAAGGTCGACAAAATCTCCATGAAATGAGGAAATAAATGCAAAGAAGAATTCAACCAGCTCGAATCTGAGAAGAATCGGATTTTTCAGAAGCTTTCACAATGAAAAATAACATCAAAGTCATGAATCGGGTTTTTTATCAAGCTTTACATGCTCTTTTTTACAAAATCGGGTTTTTGAAGCAAAATAACAATTTCACTTTAAACCAATTCGCACTTTTCAGATCAAAAAGCAATTTTCATTTTAACAAAAATGAACATTTGAAAAAAAATTCGAACTTTTCAAGTCATTTAAGCAAAATCGGGCTTTTAAATCATTTTAACAATTTTGCTTTTTTTGTCAAAATTAAAGGACTTAAAGAAATTCGGGTTTTTTTGATAACTTAAGCAATTTCGGGTTTTTCAGACACTTTAGCAATTTTGCTTTGGAGTCTAAATTTCCCTATTTGCTGAGTTGCTCAGAAAATCCGAAATTGATGAAAAAGACACCAAAAACAACTCAGAAATCGACGAAAACGGAAACGTAAAGGGGAAAAAGAGTAGCCCAAAGGTTAATCAACCTAAAACAGAGAATTTCCACCCTTTGCACCTCGTAATGCGTGCCTTAGAGAAGAAAAATCTCAAGTTTTAAGAAAATTTTGATTGGTTACCTAAATTTTTAAACGAGTTAAAAATTTAGGATAACACAAACAAAGGGGGCAAGCTTTTAATTTTGTTACTCTAAGCTCAAAGGCGCATTTCCATGGGCGCACTTTACATGGGCAACTTTCAATTTCGAACACTTAGTGAAGTTTCAACCCCAAGGGCGCATTTGACCCATGGTACTTCCAATTTCATCATAGGCGCATTTTGGATGGCAAGCTTTTAATTTTGAACACTTAGAAAGTTTTCCCAAGTTAAGAAGGGGGGCGCATTTGACCCATGGAACTTTTAATTTTCGCGCCTTAGAAACTTTTATCATCCCTCTTCATAGCCTTGGGCGCATTTAGCTAGGTATGCTTTTAATTTTCCAAACTTAGTCAATTTTCCATTCATTTTCAGCTTCTCAAGGTGAATTTCGATGCCGGACCCCAAATCTTATTAAACCCGGTGGATTTTATGCCTCTTGCAAGATTTAGGATGATTTCCTCCTGCTAACCCTAATTTTCCCTGACTTTCTATTTTTGGAAAGTTCCTTGAATTTCGCGCCTTCAGCTGAATTTCGACTCCAGAAAGTCTGATTTTCGCCCTATTCTGAATTTCAACTGATTTGTGCTATTGATGCCTGGTGCCTGTCTGCACCTGCTATTTTTAGCAACTTGCTAAAAATAGAAATTGCTCAGAAAGTCTTCAAATTTCATGTACCGGTTGCCTGAAGTGTAACAACAATGGCTGGATGCTGCTTTTGCGTGACTATCCTGTTCCGTCCTTGATTTTAGGAAACCCTAATTTCTTTGCCCATGCCTGCTAAAAATAGCAATTGCCTGATTCTCCATGCTCTACAACTCCGTTTGATCTGAAATTCGCGCCAAGGGGTATTTATCACTTGCTTGACCTGTTCATATTGATACTTGATGTTGACTTGCCATTTATAACTGCTTTTGAAGTGATTTACTATTTATAGTAAGTGCTTGTTTCTGAGACTTCCTTAACTCCGTTCGAGTTGAAATTTTGACAGCGCGATCCTCGTTGGTGAACTTGCTTGTCTGTGCTGGCGCCTGAGATTGACTTTCTATTTATAGCCTGCATTGAGAATGCCTTACTAAAAATAGTAAGTGCTCCAATTGTCTCCAAATTTTGCCAACAGACTCCTTGAAGGACACTGATTGTGGTGAATACTTCAGTTTTAGGCATTTTGTTGTCTGATTCCTCATTTTTAGCGCTGAAACCTGAAACCCTAATTTTCTGCATGTTCTCCAAATGATCTCTGTTTGCCCTCATTTCTGTTGCATGATGATCAGTTCATGGTTCTGAAATGCTGAGCAGCTGCCTGAGTGGTACCTGCTAAAAATAGAAAGTGGCTGAAAAAGTGGCCAACAGGTCATCAGATGATTTTGCTTGTCACAGTGCCCGAAAAATCTTGAAAAACCCAAAAAAACCTAGAAAAATCTTCAACATGCGAGGACTGGCTAAAAATAGCAAGTTTCAAAAAAGTGATCAGTTCCACTTGCATGTTACACCGTTGCAAAGCTCTTGAAAAACCCAGAAGGAATATGTCGACATGCGCTGAGAAAATCTGCATGCAAACCCTAATATCGGCCTCTGAAGGCCGAATGCTGAAAGTCGTTATCCTGGTTTGCATGTCATATCACTGCGAAGGTCTCGAAAACCCATAAAGAGTCTCCGGACATGCATCAGAAAATGTAACATGTAGACCTTGGAATTTGCTCTGGAAGCTGCACTGCTAAAGATAGCAAGTCGTCCGTTTTTGCTCAAATTTTGTCAGAAATGAACTTGAGGTGTTCAGAATGTAATGGAGTTGTCAAAATGTGAAAATCCTAAGAAAATCAACCCTAAACTGACACTAAAAATAGAAAGTTGGTAGAATTCAGTGAAAATTTAGGGGTCACTTGCTGGAAGTGTTGTAATAGCAGTGCCAAGCTCAGAAGTTAACCAACCAACTCAATTTGACCCCGAAGTGACCTAAAGATGTGAAACCCTAATAGCAGACTTGGCCAAATTTTACGTTTAAGCTTGCGGACGGGAGCATCCCTGGAAAGTAGACAGCAGAAAAGAAGCAGAAAGAGAAAGAGAGAGAAAAACCAAAGCCAAAAGACCAGAATGGAGCAAAAATTTAGGGGTCCCCATTTTGAATGGGGTGATGTGTGAAAAGGTCACAACAAGAGGTTCTTATTACACAAGCCATTATTCTTAACCTCATCATAATAAGCTTCTATTTCATAATTTTTTCCCATCTTGTCTTTATTCTTACTAGATTCTATATTCTTTCTGATCTTGTTCATCACAACTTTTTGAGCGTTAAGCTTTCCCTAGTGCAAGGGGGAATTAGCAACAACATTTGAAGTAACTGGAGTGCAAGGAGTAACATCAAAGATGGAAGCAGAAGGGGAGGCAAGGGATCCAGTAGGAAGAGAGGAAGCCTCGGCTTGAAGAGGAGCAAAAGAGTTGGCAGAGTAGAAGGAAGGCAAGAAGCGGGCATTGTGGGGTCAAGAGAAGTGGAGGGGAGAACTTTGGCAGTAGGAGAGGTGGGCGGGGGAATTGATGGAAGAGAGGAGAGAGAGGGGCAAGTAGCAGAAGAAACCCCAGAGGCAACGACGGGGGTGACTAAGTCAAAGCTAGTGCTAGGGGTTGAGCCAAAAGACACAACCTTTGCCTGGGAAGGAGAAGCCTGACTAACAGTCCCTTAACCATGAGCAACATGGTTCTACTTCAAACTAATTTTTATGATAGCGTAGTTTTTGCGAATATGACCTTTTCTGCAAAGGTAGCAGGAATTTAAACCAGCTAGGGTTTCAAACAGGAAAAATTGCAAGGAGCCATCTATTAAGATGCCCAACTTGGCCTACAATTCTACACCTAGGTTTAGTGCAATAAGGACCTGAGCATTCATATCAGGCAGCGTAACTTTTGGCCTAGCAATTCTCACAACATTCCCAAAGAGAGCAAGCATTTGCTGGATGGACAAAAGATCTTAGGGAATCTCTTTCACAAGTAGCCATCTAGGGCAGGATAATGCAAGGATTTCATCCCCATTAGCCCCATGGGACCAAGGAATGACCCTAAAGATGCATTTCCCTATGCTCCAATAAGATTTTTTTACAACTTTTTCTTGCATTTCTTGGCTTTTGAAAAAAATTAGAAATAAGCCACGTTGAATCATTCTACACAGGGAAATTTGCACTTTCATCTTTTTAACCCAAATATTATTAAACCAATTATCCAAAAAATTCTTGGCTGGCACATTACCAGTATCAACAACAGCCATAAAAATAGTAGAGCCAAAGAGTTTATTTGTTTCCCTACAAATTGTATTCTTCATATCCTCATTTGGGGAAATGATTGCAGAATCTGGGTAGCCAAGAGAATACTTACCTTCCTTACTCCCATCGGCCATGCTCACCTCCTCGTAGTCGTTTGGAATGATGAAGAACTTGGCATCTGAAGGGCAAGGATATGCTTCTTCGACCACGACATCTCTAAAAGACTTAGAGGCATTGGCACCTCTGTTCATTTTATCTGGGTTAATCCCAGATGGCTAGGGGGGGTCTGTACCCCCTCCATTGAAGCAAGCACATGCAAGAGGGTGTTTGAGGCCAAGAACATAGGAAACCAGCACGTATGCAAAACCTAGAATAAAGAAAACACAAAGAAACGGTCTACTTGGAGGGCAAGAACAAGGAGCACATTTAATAGGCGTACGAAGAGCAAACCTGTGTGGGGGAGGCCCAAGCCTCCCCCACCACCGCTTTGAAGGAATCCCTACAACCGCCAATCCCGAGGCAATGCCCTTCTGATAGAGCCATCCCTAATCGCCTCCGATTTCTTGTATTCCACCCTCAAAGGTAATTTTTTTCAATCAGGAAGTAAGTTTGAGAATTATGATATATATATATATATCAATCATAATTGTATAAAAATATTTTATTACCAATTAATATAGTAGATCCCTTTAGAAATCTATTTTGAATTTATAAAAGTGTTTTGCAAATAAGGAGGCTGAATTCATGAGACTTGAAATACTGGCTTTTCCTTCATCAAGCATGCCACCATGAGAAGGAGTGCTTGTGGGCCGGTAGGTGTATGAGTGCTCCTAGGCTTGATCAAGGAGGATGGAGCACCTCCAAGGTGGACTGAAAGATGGAGTGGACCTGAGATCGTGCCATGTTCTTGGGCCGGGATGCAGATGAGTGCTCCTGGACTTGAGGATTTTCTCAAGTATGCCACCCTGAGTAGGATGGACCAAGGATCCACTCATGTTCTCGCAATACAAGGACAACCATCTTTGAGATTGTTGTTTGCAAGTACTTCCTATGAATTCCTAATATGATTGGCTATAGGAATATACCTTGGAATAATCATTAATGATGTTAAGATATTTTGAATTCAAATATTAATGATGCTATCAAATATTATGATGTATTGTTCTCAATATTATAATATTTTACGTAATATCCCAAAAGGGGACATTACATTTAAATACTCAGATACTTTTGCTGGTTGCATATTATTTAGAAAACATTTTCAAAGGAGCAAGGGAGAATCTAAAAGTTTGGGCATAACAGTCTCTAGGATTCTAAAATTCTTCTTTTTTCCACCAATGTTTTTCCCTTTTATAGTTATTTTCTTCAAAGGCAGATGCATGACAATGGATGATTTGATGCTGAAACGTGTTGAAGGTAGTTAGATATAAAATGGTGCTTGCTGCATGTTTTCTAAAATCTGCAGCATTAACAGAAAAATTGTATATACAGAAACCTTTAACTTAGAAGAAATAAAGCCCTTTTAACTTAAAAGATATAAACCTTTTTTGATAAGCAAAGTGGGTTATTTTTACGAACGCTTTTAATGTTAAAATATTTTTGTTTTCCAAAAGTAGAAAAAGGTGGCCTTAATGATGACAGCCCAAAGGGAAGTAAATTTGGAATACCTCAACAATTGCAATAGAAGTATAATCATTGATTGGAAACCAGTCAGTGGGTTTCTTATATATAAATCATAAAACCAATCAATAAGAATGAAAGTGACAAAGCCTAGTCGTATACAATGAGTGAAGATTAGAAGGGAAAACATTGCTTAATGCTTTGTTAGACCATGTTTGTAATATGCTCTATAATTGCAAATTTTTCATTTACCTATTTGAGTGCAACCAGCTTATGGCAACTCTTGTTCAAAACTCATAGACCAGCAAGGATCTATCTGTTCTGCTCCACTGCAACATCTGCAGGTGGGCATCTTTTTCCCTTGAAGTCTGCAAGGGAAATCTAGGTCCTGATTGAAAGGAATTTTAGAGATATACAAAGTTACCTAGAAACATGGGGCAACAGTATGGGTAGGGGCATAGAGACACCATTAAAATTAGATAATTGAGTAAATGAATAAGGGTAAAGCTTTTATATATATATATACTACAAAAAATTGTGGGTACTGTTGATGTGGTTTTTGTGACCGTACCTAACAGCAGAACAAAAATAGTCCGAAGGCTACTCCGTTCTCTCTTGATCAAAGTATTCCGTGTGCTAAGATTGCGAGATAGATCACACGTTCAACTCCAAGGTTCCGAAATACTTGGAACACCCTCAGTTGGTTGATGTGTATTGCTGTGTTCTTACGAGGGGACTTACACAATTGTTCAGGATACATGTAGTAACAACAAATATATGCTTTTGAAAGGGATTTTGTGTGAATGATTTGGATTTGAAGTGCGAGTTTCCTAAAACTAACCAAAAGTGTGCGGAATTGAATGGCT
This sequence comes from Sequoia sempervirens, assembly GCA_007258455.2. Classification (NCBI taxonomy): domain Eukaryota; kingdom Viridiplantae; phylum Streptophyta; class Pinopsida; order Cupressales; family Cupressaceae; genus Sequoia; species Sequoia sempervirens. Next base: position 10,804 of record VDFB02266993.1, on the reverse strand, counting down.
GCAGAGATTTCGAAAATCTAAATTCTAACCTAAATGCAAAGGGTGTTATGCTCAATTTCAATGAACTTCCAACAAACGTTGTCTAGCCTCCTATTGGACAGCTTCGACAAAGTTAGTGCAATCTTCAAAGGGTAAAAGGATGTTCAAATCACGATTCAATAATGCAATTACCATCACAACGATGCATAGCTACATATGAACCTTGATCGAAGTGAAGTATAGAGTGTTCTAGTTGACCACGCAAGACAAGCTTACCATCAGTAAGATCGTTAGTGGTATGGATCAAAGAAGCTCACTTACATCAAACATAAGCATCCATATCTAACTATTAGCATGAAATTAAGTCCTAGTTGAAGTCAAAGGAAGAAGAAACCTCACAAACTAGTCACAACAAAGTTTGAATTCACCATCAATGAAATGCTTTATTATGATTAGCCTTCATGACAATCTCTTACAAAAATTCTCAAAGGGAGAATTCCCCTTCTTCAAACAATGCAATGAAAACTACTCTAACTCAAAAATATCTACTCTCTATTCTGCTCCAATATCTCACTAGTTGCTGACTACTTCTGATTCTAACTATTAGATTACAAATGAGGGGGACTCCCCCTTTTATAGCTGGCTGATCTCAACGGACGGTCCAGATTGAATTACAATGGAGGGCCCAGATCGAGCCACCTCACCCCTTGACAAGTTTTTCCCTAAAAACTGCCAGAAGGTGGAGGAGTGGTGTCATAAATGATCCCAAAAATAGCAGATTCCTCCTTGACCATTATGAGCAATTAATGCCCACTACCCTTCTAGAAGATTCTCGTCCATGACTCGGATTCCCTTGCTCTTCTCTCTGATCGCGTATGCTATGAATCGGGCCAACACCTCATCAACTTGCTCCTCAGAAATTGCTGGAGTAAGACTGAGCTGATACTCCATGATAGCTACCATCTGCTCATGTTTATCACAAGACTTTCCCCAAACCTCGATAGAATCCTGTGTACTCTGAATAATTGCTGAAAATGTTGAAATGTTCTCAAAGTCCAGTTGAGAGAACATCTTCATCTCGGAGAAGAAAGGTTGCAACCTTGCCTTCAATCCGTCAATTTCAACCTCCTCAAGAGCCAGCCTCTTGGCGAACAATGCATCCAATGTGTTGAGGATACCCTCGTGAATATTCCTCATCGCTTTCTTGATCTTGGAGGACTCCACAGTTGCCGTGTCGAAGAAACCCTTCCCAGTGAATGCGGCTGAATGCCACCCAAGAAAGTCGTATCTGTCCCCAGCCTGGATCACTCCTTCATTTATCAAAGTCTGTGTGGGCACACGCATCAAAACAGCAAGGCGAGGAATAGTTTTGTCTTGAAAAATATGGGTGTCTCCCCAAGCTTGCCCGACACCATCTAAGCGTGACAGGATACCAGATGCATTCTGAAATGATGAGACAAGATCGGCCATGAATTTTTCTGCTTTAGTGCGGACATTGCTTATCCACTTGTCTCCCTCTCGTATAGCTCTCCTCATCTCCTCAAGCCCACTGATTGGCTCTCGTGGTAGCTCAGGCGGAAGCTCTACCACCAGATTCTCTTGAGAAGCTGGATGTGCTAGATGTTGCACATAGTTGACCAATGCTTTGTGCTCCTTCAATCTTTTATACTTCCCTTCCTTTTTCACTAGCCTGTCCTTTAACGCTTGGAATGAACTTTCAGCTTCCTCAACCACTTGCACTCTAGAAGGACATCCCAAATCAATTGTGGTGACGGTGTAATTTTCTGGCATTGCGTCACTCAAATCATGATCCTCCCTTGGAACGGCAATATGGAGGGTGCGTGAACCGGCCTCATTAGTCTCCATTTTTGAATACTTTCTTGTTGTCTTCCTTTTTGGTGACTTACTTGTCCTGTTTAGAAGCTCCTCCATCTCAATTGCTAGATCAGCATCATCATCCTGATCCCTCCTGATTGCCTGTGAGAGCCAATTGCATTGAATATCGTAAATGATAAGTGGCTGCTCTTTAGTTGCCTCCACTTCACGAACCTCCTCCTGAGCAACATTCTGTTGAGGCTCAATTATTTCAATGTTTTGATCACTCTCCTCATGAGCTCCAACCCTTGACCCAATGATGTCTTCCTCTTCGAAGGCATAATCAAAGTGGGTATCTGTTTCTGTCTCTTCCCCTTCATCTGGCTGATTGGCACCTTCAGGGACATTAGCACTCTGAGCATCCAATTCTCTCGGCATTGGTTGGTTAACCTCTCCAACCTCTGGCTCTTCATTCCTTCGAGCCCTCTAATATGCAAACAGTGAGACTTCATGCACACTGGAGGAATGGGTCACCAACTAAGTGGATGATGTGTCCTCCAATCCCTGGGGTTCCGGTTGAACAGGCTATTCCTGCTGTGGTGGCTCCACAACTCGGGCAATTTGTTTCTTCCTTTTTGCCAACACCGGTGGCCTTTTATCACCCATGAGGTCGTACGTGAGGGCAACTGACCTCCTCAATTTGTGAACGCGCTCCTCCACCCAGGCCCTTGTGAAAGTCAAGACGAGAATAGACAAAGTGTCTAAATCCGTAATTTTCGGCTCAGCCCAATCTAGTGGTGGGATCGGCATGTTCTTTATAGATTCATAATCTGGATGGATAAGCCTGGCATCCTCTTCGACCTGATCCGGCACTTGGACCACTTCACATTCTCTGATTAGTTTGAGAGGCAACCTCGAAAACATTCTTTTCCTAATCTCAGCCTCGTCTCCAGTGTTCGCCCAAAAATCCTCCAAGTGAGCTTTGTGTTTGTACTCCTGACCCTGAACTGTTCCAATCTTTCCCCGAGGATCAAAATCTTGCCGGCTGGTATGAAAAGTCAACTTATAGAACCGCAATTCATCTTCAGCTTCCTTGGCTGCCTACAAAGTAGGGCACTCTTCAAGTGAGTTTCCCAAAACAATGGGAAAGTGCAAACCTCCCTTCTTCTTCCTCCTTATGATTTTGTCGTAGGCCACCAATTCCCTGGACAACTCAAGTAGTATCATCCTATTGGTGGGGTACCTAGGTAATCTGTAGACGTATGAGTCATACCCCGACAGCCTTAAATAAGTAAACTTCGGGAATTGGACGAACGAAAACCCATACTCTTCTATCAACATTTGTGCCTCTTCAGATATTTTCTGTTGCAACCTCTGCTGAAGGGTCCTTGTGATATATATGGTGAATGCATCATTTACTCTCTTGAATTCAGCTGTGTGTGTGAGATGCAACTGTCTACAAGATTCGTGAATCTTGAACTAATTAAAACCACAGCCAATTGGTTCCTGGTATGCCAACCCTCTATATTTTGTCATTCGAGCAAGCATGTAAATAACATACGAGCTCATGTAGAATGTTCTCATTCTCTTCAAATTTTGGAACTACTCATCAATGTTGTCACTTATCATCTGAGCCCAATTTACTTCCACCTACCCTTCGAGCACCACACTAATGTAAAAGAACATCCATGGCTCGAACACAAATGACTGCAGGCTGCCGTTAACCCTGCTGAGCAACATAATTATATCGCAGTTTTCTTGTTTCAGCTCTTCTGAAATTATCTGCTTTGGCAGTCTGGCAGTAGGGGGCTTTGGTTTTCGCATCCAAGTGGTGTTGATCCTCTTCATGCACTTCTCGAAAGATGTGGCATACATCTTGTCAACCTTTTCTTTGGATTTGTACAACATTTTATCTGTGGCCAGTATCCCAAATGCCTCACCAATTGCGTCAAGTGCAAAGTTGGCCAATATCATACCATTCGGAGGAACAATAGTTGGATCATCCGAGTTGTAAAAGTTGACGCACTGCAAGATCAGCTCTGGACAACGAATTGCTGGCTGGAACCCGGCCGCTGCATGTAACCTGCTTTTGACAATGTTGCGAGATGCTTCTATTGGAAGATTGCCACCTTGCCCATACATTCTGCGCATGAAAGCCTCGAGGTTGAAAGGCCCAAGGTTGGTGTCCGTCAAGTTTCCAAACTTCGACACAATCTTTGACTCCGGAATAAAGGATTTCTTCAAACTTTTGATGATTGCCTGCCTGGAGGCATTTTCTTTGACAGCTTCGTTATTCTCAGCCTTAGCTCCAGCTTTGCTTGTTCTAGCAACATCAGCTTTTCGTCCTTCGGCCATCTGCAAAACAAGAAGCAAATATTACACTTCAAACTTTTAAAATAAAAATCACGTGAGACGGCTGGCGAATGGAGTTGGCTGCAAAAATAAATGTGAGTTAATAGTTTCAGTAGTACTACTCCAACTTCAACCCTCGGTAGATTTAAACTCCGAGAATGTAAAACTCCGAACTCCAACAATTTGTAGCTAAAGGAATTTTTAGCTCTACGGAAGAAATCAACTTCACAGCGTCAACCTCGGAAAATACTTCAAGCTTCAGCAATTTTCAACAACAACTTTGAAAGTTATAAATCAGCAACTTCGAAGATTTTAAATCAGTAAGTTCGAAAGTTTCAAATTAGCCCGTTCAAATCGGCAAGTTTCAATAATTTCAAATCAGCTCTTCGAAAGTTATAAATCAGCAATTTTGAAGATTTTAAATCAACAAGTTTAAACAATTTCTACTTCTGATTTGATTCTAAACATTCAGCAACTTCAGAAAATTTAAATCTCAACAACTCCAAGTTCAAACAATTTCGACTTCCAGCATAAACGATTTCAGCCTTTCAACTTTCAACCTCGAAAAACATTTCAACTTTCAGCAACTTTGAAAATATTAAATCTCAGCAACTTTAAATACTTACCTTCAGCAACTCCAAATCTTGAGAGATTCAAACTTCTTGAAAAGAAATCAAACTCAACACTTCTCAGCAACCTTGGAGAACTTAGAAAATCAATCTCCAGCAACTCCAAGTAGTTTTGACTTCAGCAATTTTAGCTTCTTGAAAAATTGAATTCAACTCCTCACATACTTTCAGCAACTCTCAATCTTGAAAATATTAAATCTCAGCTCAACAATCACTCTCAACTCACCAGCATAAATCTCAGCTTCGAATTTTGTGAGATGAGAATGAAAATCCCCGAAATTTTTATAACCAAAAGCTGGTGCTAATTTTAGCAGATGCCATTAATTCTCTTCATCATGACTTACGCATTTTCTAAATTTGAAAGAGAATATTCCAGTCGTCTTACAGTCGTTATGGCATTTTTCTATTCAGTGAGATTCTTTCCTCGATTTAAATTTAAAACTTCCCTCCCAACTGCCAGTGATTTCGAAAAAATCATTTTGCTTTGATTTGAAATAATCTTCATGGCATATTTAATTTATTTAATTCAAATGCCATTTTAATTAATTTCACCAGCGTCTGCGAAAATTCAATGTCAACACTTTGAAATGGCTAGGCGTAATTTATTTTCCATCCATAATTAATCCAAAAACAAATTCCCCACGATTAAAATCGTCTGAATTATAAAATTTCATGTGTCTAAATTTAAAGGGGAATTTGATTTAATACTTAGGAAAATAATTAAATTTTAAATTTTAATTTAATTTCTCCGACTTAGGCAAATTTTAAAAATTAATTTCCTGGAGAAATTTTATTATCACTTCCAACGCCTTTTATTTTATTCACAAAAAAATAAACGCCTTGGTCAAAAAAATTAAATCACCCTTTCCTCTTGAGGCGCATATAATAGTTGAGCATTTTTAAAAGGCGCAAGTCATGGGTTGAGTTTTTAATTTTTCAACGCCTTATAAAAATTTTCTTTTTTGACCCTCTTTAATTAAACACATTTTCCATCACTTGGTCGAAATTTCATCTTTCATTCTCTCCACTTGCTGGGTGCGTATGAACTATGTTGCTTGAAATTCATATTTTCTAAGTTATTTTCTCTTGCACAAGGCGCAAATGCCACCCTGAGCATTCAATTTGAAGTGACTTAGACGTATCTACCCTTAGCTGGGTGCAAATGATAGGTGAGGTTTTCATTTTTCCAAATTCGAAGCTCTTAGAAAACATTTTGCATTTATTGTTCAAGTCAAAAGGGGGGCACATATCATGTCTCCTACTTCCAGTTGGGGGTGCATTTCACATGTAGAGCTCTCACTTTGCAACACTTAGAACATTTCTATTCTCCAATGCTCAGGGGCGCAAATAACATGGGAAGCTTTAGTTTTAATACTTCTTTCCTTCCAGACGCAAATGAGAGGTTGAGCTCTCACTTTAAATGTGGCGCATATGCAAGGTTGCCCTTCTAACTTTTCCATGCCTTAGTCAAAGTTTGAACTTCAAGGGCACAAATGGTATGTGGAGTCCTCAGATTTAATGCCTTAGAAAAGTTTTAAACTCCACTTTTTCTTTTGAAGGTGCATTTCACAGGGGGCTCCTCTTATATCCATGCCTAACACTTCTCCTGTCCTGGGTGCACATCATAGGCCAAACTTTAAGTTTCATGACACTTAGAAAAATTTTGATCTTTCAAGCTTGGGCGCATATTGAAGTGCGAACTTTCAATTTCGGCACTTAGTGTATTTTAAATACTCCCTCCTCCAGGCGCATTCAATAGACTGAGCTTTCATTTTCAATACTTTCCCCCATTCTTTTATCCTGGGTGTAAACTTTCAGTTTTGTCGACTCCAAGCTTAGAGGCGCAAATAGCATGGGGAGCATCAAGTTTACTTGCCTTAGAAAAATTTCAGATCTCTAACTTCTCAAAGTCAGGTGCAAATCCATGGTCCAACTTTTAGTTTAACACTTGATGAAATTTTTTTCTTTCCTCTTCTGGGCGCATTTGACTAGGGTAGCTTTGAGTTTGGGGCGCATATCCCACCTGGAGCTTTAAATTTTTTCACTTAAACTTTTTAAACTCACTCTTCAGGCGCATTCCCCCTTGTCAACTTCCAATTTCATCATAGGCGCATTTGGTAGGTCGAACTTTCATTTCCTACGCCTTAGTCAAATTTCAAGCCACTAACCTTCACACTGCCAAGCGCAAATGGGACCCCCAACATTCAAGGCGCATATCACAGGGTAAACTTTTGATTTCATGCCTTAGAGTGTTTTATATTCTCCTTTCAGCTTGGCAGGCGCATCTTGGCCATAGAGCTTCCAGTTTCACTATGGGCGCATATGCAAGGTGGTACTTTCAATTCCGACACTTAGAGAATTTCTTATGTCTTCAGCTCAGGGCGCATTTGACATATTGAGCATCCATTTTTGGCACTTAGTAACTTTTCATCATGACTTCAACTTCAAGGCGCATTTTGGAGGGCAAGCTTTTAGTTTTGAACACTTAGAAAATTTTCCCAAGTTAAGAAGGGGGGCGCATTTAGACCCTCTAGCTTTTAGTTTTAATGCCTTAGAATATTTTCAGCTCTTCTTGTCTTCCCAAGGCACATTTCCCATGTCTAGCTTTGAGTTTTTACACTTTAGTCTATTTCCACATCTTGAGCCTTAGGGGCGCATTTTAGTTAGGGAGCTTTCAATTTTGACACTTAGGCGAATTTCTAAGTCTTCAAAGAGGGGCGCATTTAGACCCATGGACTTCCATTTTCGTCACTTAGAAAACTTTAACTTACCCCCTTAGGCTGGGCGCATTTAGCTAGGTATGCTTTTAATTTTTCAGACTTAGTCAATTTTCCATTCATCTTCAGCTTCTCAAGGTGAATTTCGATGCCGGGCTCCAAATTTTATCAAATCTGGTGGATTTCATGCCTCTTGCCAGGTTTAGGATGATTTCTTCTTGCTAACCCTAATTTGCCCTAACTTTCTATTTTTAGAAAGTTCCTTGAATTTCGCGCCTTCAACTGAATTTTGACTCCAAAAAACCTGATTTTCACTCTGTTCTAAATTTCAAATGATTCGTGCTGTTGATGCCTGGTGCCTGTCTGCACCTGCTATTTTTAGCAACCTGCTAAAAATAGAAATTGCTCAGAAAGTCTTCAAATTTCATGTACCGGTTGCCTGAAGTGTAACAACTGTGGCTGGATGCTGCTTTTGCGTGACTATCCTGTTTCATCCTTGATTTTAGGAAACCCTAATTTCTCTATCCATGCCTGCTAAAAATAGCAATTGCCTGATTCTCCATGCTCTGCAACTCCGTTTGATCTGAAATTCGTGCCAAGGGGTATTTATCACTTGCTTGACCTATTCATATTGGGACTTGATGTTGACCTACCATTTATAATTGCTTCTGAAGTGACTTAATATTTATAGTAAGTGCTTGTTTCTGAGGCTTCCCTAGCTCTGTTGGACTTGAAATTTGGACAGAGTGTTCCTCGTTGATGAACTTGCCTGTCTGCGTTGGCGCCCGAGATTGACTTTCTATTTATAGCTAGCGTCGAGAATGCCTTACTAAAAATAGTAAGTGCTCTGATTGTCTCCAAATTTTGCCAGCAGACTCCTTGAAGGGCACTGATCGTGGTGAATACTTCAGTTTTAGGCATTTTGTCGTCTGATTCCTCATTTTTAGCGCTGAAACCTGAAACCCTAATTTTCTGCATGTTCTCCAAATGATCTTTGTTTTCCCTCGTTTCTATTGCATGATGATCAGTTCGTGGTTCTGAAATGCTGAGCAGCTGCCTGAGTGGTACTTGCTAAAAATAGAAAGTGGCTGAAAAAGTGGCCAACCGGTCATCAGATGATTTTGCATGTCACACTGCCCGAAAATTCTTGAAAAACCCAGAAAAACCCAAAAAAATCTTCAACATGCGAGGACTGGCTAAAAATAGCAAGTTTCAGAAAAGTGATCAGTTCCACTTGCATGTTACACCGTTGCGAAGCTCTTGAAAAACCCAGAAGAAATATGTTGACATGCGCTGAGAAAATCTGCATGCAAACCCTAATATCGGCCTCCGAAGGCCAAACGCTAAAAGTCGTTATCCTGCTTTGCATGTCATATCACTGCGAAGGTCTCGAAAATCCCACTAAGAGTCTTCGGACATGTATCAGAAAATGTATCATGTAGACCTTGGAATCTGCTCTGGAAGCTGGATTGCTAAAGATAGCAAGTCGTCCGTTTTTGCTCAAATTTTGTCAGAAATGAACTTGAAGTGTTCAGAATGTAATGGAGTTGTCAAAATGTGAAAATTCCAAGAAAATCAACCCTAAACTGACACTTACTAAAAATAGAAAGTTGGTAGAATTCAGTGAAAATTTAGGGGTCACTTGCTGGAAGTGTTGTAATAGCAGTGCCAAGCTCAAAGTTAACCAACCAACTCAATTTGACCCCGAAGTGACACCCTAATATCAGACTTGGCCAAATTTTCGTTTAAGCTCGCGAACGGGAGCATCCCGGAAAGTAGACAGCAGAAAAGAAGCAGAAAAAGAGAGAGAGAGAGAAAAACCAAAGCCAAAAGACCAGAATGGAGCAAAAATTTAGGGGTCCCCATTTTGAATGGGGCGATGTGTGAAAAAGGTCACAACATGTACAATGATAGGGATGTAGTCCTTATTCTTATATTGGATTTTCCTAGTAACTATGGAGATAGATGTTTCAAAATTTTGAGGGGGATTGTGAGATCTTTAAGTGACGATGAAGGAACTCTTTGGAATATTCACTTAGGAAATAGGTCGCTGCATGGTTAAAGGCATCACCTATTTTTTATAACTAGCAGAGATTCATATAAGTACAATGTTTCTTGAGGTTTCTGACTAGGGAATGGGAAGGGGGATGTGTTTTTAGGATAATAGAAATTTTCTGATTTTTTGATAGTGCGAATATGACATCAAGATGTCCCTAAATTCAAGCAGAAATGGCATATGCTCAAATGCTATTTTCTTTTGTTGACACTTGGAGATGACTAGAGGATGTTTTGCAACTTTTTTCCAAGATGTCTAGGATGCTTGTCAAAGCTTAGGTATGCTTCCCTATGGCATGTTGTATAATATAAACTTGAAATGTATGGGCAAGTGCATAACCACTATGTGTGTCCATCCATCTAATATTAAATCACATCTATTGGTTCCCAAATTTGCATATCATTAAATCTTAAATGTTTGCAAGCATGAATCGCATTGTCCTTGTCTTTGAAAACTTAGTATGAAGAATGGAAATGATTATGAATAAATTTCAGAAAATGGCTTATGATTTATGAGTTCAAAATGTTGTCTCTGAGAATGGGAGAAAAGCACAACATCAAACCGGTGCATGTTAGGGGCTACAAAGTGACAATGTCATGTGAATACTTCTATCATAACATTTAATATGTTCCTGTTGACGTGGTTTTTGGGACTGCACCAACACAGAACAAAGTCGTCCAACGGACGCTCTATTCTCTCTTGATCAAAGTATTCCGCACGCTAAGATTGCCAGAAAGTTCATGCGTTCAACTCCAAGGTTCCTTTAGTGCGAATAGGCTCAGTTTGGCTTGATGTGATATTGCTGGTATGTCAAGGGGACTTACGTAGTTGTTTAGACTTCTCACAGTCAGCAGTTGATATGTAATTTGAAGGGGATTCTTACGTGTATGATTTGGCAATGTGTATTCTTTTCTAAAACTAACAAGAAGTATGCGGAAAGTAAAAGGGAAAGGGCCTAAGAAATTTGTACTCTATTCTAAATGCAGGGTATATGGGGCTTCGTTTCAATAGACTTCAACCAGATTTCGCCTAGCCTCCGTCGGACAACCTCAGCAAAATCGGTGCAATCTTCAAAGGGGATAACGAAAGGTATTCAAGTTATGACTTAACATGCATACACCATCACAACGACGCATATAAGCATATAAATCACAACCGAAGTTAAACTCAATGTAATGTCCAGTTGACCACACAAGGCGAACGCATCATCAACAAGCCGCTAGTGGTATGGAATAAAGCGGAGCTATCTCAATAAA
>VDFB02266992.1:0-58912 GCA_007258455.2 Sequoia sempervirens | reverse complement strand
CTCCAACGGAAAGCAATTCAGAGAGTGTGCAATATCACTTGATCTATTGCCACAGAGGTTTTCTCATACAGAGGAAATCACAGAACTACAGAGCTAATTCGTTTACAGAGGTTTCAGCTTAATCCTTCATCCAGAGATCATCAACTGACTTGGTCGCACCTTATTCAGAGACTTAGGCAATGTATTGAGGGGGCCGTACCAAACATTGAAGCTGCTGTACCTGGCCGTACATTTACCAGGCCGTACCATCTGGCTGGAGCCGTCCTTTGTTTAGAAGGTGAAACGCCTTCTCCATTGGTTTCTACACACTCCCAGTATTGGCGCCTTTGCTTTGAGCAACAACAGACATCATCAAACGGAGGGATAGAAGAGTATTAATTGCAGCCGTACAATTTCTGTACTTCAGCTGTAGCAGCAAATAACCAGGTTTTCTCTTCAATTAAATATTGTTATTCTTTGATGCATGTGCCAGATCTTAATGTATTGTGGCCAGTTAAACAAATTAAAGCTACGCCTTCATTCCTCAGTGTATTTTCTTTGCTTGTTGAGATCTATCAATTTTTATAGCATTTATTATCATTTTCTGCCTGTGATTAATTGTCAAAAACTCAAAACGCAACCAAAAATCAATGTAAAACTTGAAATATCGCTTAGACTTTTGTCGAGGGAAACCGTGGGTTTCTACATGGAATGAAATAAGAGGTGGTAGAAATAATCCCAAAATAATATGTTCTTCATGTTAGGTTCACCAAAATATGTACTCACTAAATATAGGTCACCACCACTATCCTTGAATCATTAATGGTAGGCACGTGTGGTTCACATTGATCAAATAGGTAGCAAACTACTGTGATTGTGAGGTAGAAATGGGTGTGATGGTGAGGAATCAAATGGACCCCCTCTTCATGAGGAAGTATATCTCTATAAATGATAGGGATTTTTGGTCAAATTATGGTGATGCGGGGTTTTGTCATTGTACATGAGGTTTTAACTTATTGACGAAGGTTGTTGAGGTTTTGTTGAACAAATTTGAAGAGAGTGAATCACTTATTTGAAGACTTTGTTTAAATTGTCTATCTCATTTGCTTGTAGTAATTCATTTTTGTATTTTTTTCTTCTAGAGATCAAGTTTTCTCTTTTACTTCAATGAATGTAAGAGTTGGTGAGTTCTCCCTTAGATCTCTCAAAATTACCTCCACTCAATCCTCTTTTAGACATGAACACATGAGCCTAATATCCAGATGTGACCAAAGGGAAATGAAATGGGATAGAATTACTCAAATGCCTTAGTTCACTTTTCCAATAATTTATTTGTTTACCTGAATGTTTCATTTTATTGTTTGATCATTTTAATATGAATATTTGAACTAGGTTTGAAGCTTCTACTTTTCTCAAATATAAAGGTCCTAATGTTTGCTTTGTTTTTAATATTTTGGTTTAATTAATCTTTTTTTTTTCTTTTCAAATGTATTTAAGTGCTCAAATAAACTGGATCTAATTGTAAGATATTATTAAAATAAACTATGTTTTTGGATACTTTATTGTGTTAATGTGTTTGTATGCATGGAAAAGAAAAACTATTTTATGCTAATAAGACAAAACTGAATGATAGAATCAACAAACTAGACTTCTTTTTCCTTTTTATATTAAGTGCAATTTAAACAAGAAGCACACAATAAATAAACAAAACCAATCAATGACAAATTTAATGTTTCCCTTTATGTTTCTTTCCCAATCAAATTGTTACTTTTGCAAATTGGGATAAAGTATAAATATGTAATCTTTTTGTTATAATACTAACAAAAAGACATGTTTATTTTGCTTGTTGCTTGATCATTTATCTATTGATTCTACTCGCTTGATTGAAATTAAATCAATTGATCTATTGATATTGTTTGACTAGATAACAATGCTATCTGGAAAATGATTTTTGCAAGAATAAAAAAAATTAATGCAAAAAATCAAACTACTCTATCCTAGATCTAAATTTTTGCAGTGAAGTGCAACAAAATTAGAGCAATGAAACAACTATATCAAACTAATAACGACTAATCTAATCTACTAAAACAAATTAGTCCAAAATAAAGTAAATGAAATTTTTTAGTTTGGAGATAGAGCAATCCAAGACATAACACAATTTGTTGTTGGCAACACCTATTTCGGATTCAAGATGAATGTTAGTTGTGCACATACATAAGTCATTTGAATATTAGACTATTACATTAGGAATGGATGGTCAAAGTGAATCCAAAACAAAAAAGTAAAAGTTCTATTAATACACTTTTCCCTCTACACAAATAAATATTAAAAAAGTCTTATTGTGACAAGTACAAGTGATATTTTGATGAATTAAAAATAGATTCTTTATGAAAGATCTTCAATTAATTTTTTATTATATAATCAAATTCACACATTTTATTATGTTGTATTATAGTATTGAATTTATGAATTATTGCTTTCTTCAACTTAAACTTAATATTTAAAAAATATCTATTCTACTAAATTTATTCCTAATATAATTCTAACCTCTTCTTAATTTTTATATTAAAATTTTTGATCTACAATAAACTTTTTATAATCCATCCAAAGTTTTTGTTTTTAAGTAGGAAGGTACATGATCATACAAGGAAGGGAAACATATCATTTTTTCCTTGACTTATTCTCCCTGTATTTTCTCGTGATTCGGCAACAAATATATTAGTAGTTTTCGTTTGTTTTGCGTGCAGCTGACATAAACATAGAAACATTGTCATTGCCAACGTGGTTGATGCGATGGGCCCTCTCCTCTGCCCACTCGAGACACCCACAAACAGTTAAAGTTGAAAACCACCGTTGAAAGTAAGATGGTCCTCGCTCTCATATCAGAAGGGCTGGCAGACAGGGCCTAAATCTGATTGCCGTATTCAAGATTCTTACTTACAGAAAACAATCAAGATCTGAAGATTCTATGAAGGGGAGATATATATGATATGTCTTATATCTTTTTAAAGTAAAATGTGTTACACTTGAAGGGCAACTTTAAATGTACAACAATTTCCAAAAAAATTGCCGGACAGGCAAGGTCGACCGTCACATTTATGCCCAGAGGACTGTAGGCCCACATAACCGTGGACAGCACTTTAAACAATATTCCAGAGACGCCACCTATGGTCCTACCGATCATCTCTTCAGTAGGAGTTGTTGGGATTAAGAGAGATTCCAGGAAAAGGAGAATGGCAAGTTGAAATATGGCGAGTTTGCTAGTGAATCCATTGTGTTGCAACAAGCAGCAGGGCGTAGTGAGAGTGAGAGCAGTTGCAGAAGCAGAAAAAACAGTTAAGAATGAGGCAAAACAAAAAACGGGTATTAGAGTGGTGTTCGGAGCAGGGGGAACCGGGGGTCACATTTATCCCGCCATAGCCATCGCTGATGAGATGAAGGCCATCCACCCAAATGTGGAAATAGAGTTTGTGGGCACTTCCAACAGGCTGGAGTGGAAGGCAGTCCCTGCTGCCGGCTACCCGATTCGCCCCATCCCTGCAGTTGCTCTGAAGCGCCCCCTCTTCCACCCGACTAACATTTTATTGCCCTTCAAGTTCTTGAATTGCCTGTGGGAATGCTGGAGGATATTGGGGCAGCTAAGACCTGAGCTTGTGGTGGGAACAGGGGGCTATGTGGCGGCTCCAATATGCCTCATGGCTGCCCTCAGAGGCATCCGCATTGCAATCCAAGAGCAGAATGTTAGCCCTGGAATAGCCAATAAGCTCTTGGGTGTCTTCGCCTCGGTTATATTTGTGGCCTTTCCTTCCTCCGTGGATTTATTTCCAAAGAGAAAGTGTGTTGTCAGTGGTAATCCCATTAGGCCTTCCCTCAGAAAGTACGTGTCTAGATCAGTTGCAAGGTCTCATTTCTTTCCTGCCAGCACTGGCAACAGCCAAGCAGAGGTGCTGCTCATTTTGGGTGGCTCGCTTGGGGCATATGCAATTAACATCGCAGTGTTGGAAATGTACTGTCAAATGCTTTCTCAGCATCCAAACAGGTATATCATTTGGCAAACTGGCAGTGACAATTTTGATGAGATGGACAGTCTAGTCAAGCCCCATCCTCGTTTAGTACTGACCTCGTGAGTAACCAAACTTCTTTTCACTATTCAGAATTTTGCGTTCTTATGCAATTAGAGCTTCTGTGGTATAATATTATTTATTAAAATACTAATCACTTCGATGATTGTTTTCCAAGATTATTTAATGTATGTTTATTGTATGGTTTTCATTTCTGAATCTAAAACCGCCAGAAGTACGCTCGCATTTTTTGTTTATTGTATGGCTTTCATTTCTGGATCTAAACCCACCAGAATTATACCCACATTATTTTTCTTCCAATATGGAAAAAGTTATTAGAATAAGTCATACTGAATTATGCACGATTGTATGTGTGTTGATAGCATAGTGTAGACGTGTCTCAGTTAAGATCAGTTTGCTGGCTATAGTCCAGTGTGTTGTCAAATAGCTACAGTTAGCTGTCAAAATGGTTAGCGGTTTTATAGGGAGGTTGTTAATCTTCTGCACCTATAAAATTGTAACTTGTTCATGAATAAATCAATTAATATAGTTTGCAGTTCTGTTCTATTCTCTGTTCTTTGTTTTTTAATATGGTATGAGCTAATGGGAGGTCTTGTCGCTGTGAGTTTGTGTCAAAATGGTTAGCTGTTTTATAGGGAAGTTGTTAATCTTCTGCACCTATAAAATTGTAACTTGTTCATGAATAAATCAATTAGTATAGTTTGTAGTTCTATTTTATTCTTTGTTCTTTGTTTTTTAATATGGTATCAGAGTTAATGGGAAGTCTTGTTGCTGTGAGTCTGTCAAGTTTGATGTTGTGTGTTGTGGAGAATTTTGAATAAAGTTTGCTGTTGTGTAGCCTGCTGCAACCATAAGAGCTGAGAGAATGTCAACCATTGTTGAAGAACCACCAGATGATAGTGATGATGACTTTATTGAAGATAAAGCAGTAGTTCTATTTTGAAGAGGCCAACACTTTGAAGATAGGGAAAGATGCAGTAGAGGATAGATAGATGCTCAATAGTCTGAAATGCTTGTGGATCGGAGAAACTATACCTCATTGGGGTTATGAGACATACATGTGAGGATTGATGTCCAAAATTTCAGGGGAGATCCAAAATCTAGAAGTTCAATATCATACTTTTACGAGGGTAATGAGACACTTCATGTGCAAATGGTGTCCAATGATGTTGGGAACTTGGATGATAGCTAGATAACTATAGCTGCAGTTGGGGAGTAGCTTGAAAAATTCTTACTGATCCGAGAATTGTTTTCCAAAGAACAACTTCTGCATAATGTATTGTTTTTTAGTTTTATGTTGTTAGATATATTAAGAGTCCATCAAAATTCAGTTATTCCTTAAGGGGGAGTGTTATAATAAGTCATATTCAATTATGCACGATTTTATATGTGTCGATAGCCTAGTGTAGATGTGTCTAGGAAGATTTCAGTTAAGATCAGTTTGTTGGCTATAATCCAGTGTGTTGTCAAACAGCTATAGTTAGCTGTCAAAATGGTTAGCTGTTTTATAGGAAGGTTGTTAATCTTCTTCACCTATAAAATTGTAACTTGTTCATGAATAAATCGATTAGAATAGTTTGCAGTTCTGTTCTATTCTTTGTCAGAGGATGCCTTGAGAGAAAAATAAGCAGTCTAGGTTGAAACCTAATAAGGGGACAATTTTATTTTGTCAGGTGGCATTTACAATTTTTGGTAGGGGAGAGGATCAAGTAGTTGAGCATGTTCCAATAGGTGTGATAGCATTTGTTGATTTAATGCTCAATATTTTTAATAATAAAGTATAAACAGTAGTAGTTGTGACTTTAAAGTTGTTAGTGTTGATCATGAGTACTCATAATTGAATGAAGTGTATTCCTTAGATTTAAAAAACAACAAATTAACATCAACACATCAATAAAACATAACTTAGTGCACAACTATCAATCTACCCTTTTCATGGGGCCTTTTTGAACACCTCAACAAAAACATGTTGATATGGCATCATATTTGATGATGTGGACTTGAAACCTTAGTTATAAGCAGGAGCCTTGCCAAGCAAGCCACTGTAAAAAAATGGAATTGATTTGAAATCACCACATAAGATTTTGAGAAGTGTGAATTTAGGATACTCAACTACTAGATCCTCTCCCCTATATGTTTTTCTGTGACAGCTTTAAATATTATCATTGCTATTGATCATATAACTACTATCCAACTTGACATCAAGAAAATTCATAAAGATGTACGTAGACAAAGTATATTGCGTACAGTAAAAAATATAACATCATCCTTGCCACAAAATTCATATTCAAATTTGCAGTAAATAGGCATTGCTTGAACGCTAATAATTGTTGTGGTGAGTTAACTGAGCAGGAGGGAAAGAACCACTTTCCTCATTGATGTTGCTTTGAAACCAAGCCTGAAAAGTGGCAGAAGTTTAGGGCTTGAATAGGGTGCTTTGCCACATTGTTCTGCAGGTGTTCAAGTCAGTGGAGCTTTCAGCATTGGTAGCTCACCTTAAGTAGTGGCAATTATCTGCATTTTTTGGAATGATTTCATAAATTCGCTATCTTGCAATTTCAAACAGGAAGATATTGTTGACAACGATAAAAGTTCTTTCATGTTGTTTCACAATGTTGTTTATCCTTTCCACGCATTGTTTGGGCAGCCCATTCTTTCATTTTGCTTTAGAATTCTATGCACTAGTCTAAGCAAACCAACCTCAATGTATGGTTTATGAATCCCTTTCTCATCAATTATATTGCTCAAAATTTTCAAGACTACAAAGATTTCCAGAACAGAAGCCAAGATAGGAGAGTCACTGGTAGTATTCCCAGGAGCTTGAGTATGAGTCGGGTTTTTCTAATAGGCCAATGCAAGGTTGTGGGAGATGCTCCTTTTGAAAGGAAGAGGGTTCCAATGTACACATGGGGAGGTTGAAAATGAGCTGGTGGTGAGAGAAAATGAGTGGGAGAAACAAAATAAGCACGCATAGGGATTTTAAGTTGGCCAGGTTTAATATTGTACCTGTTGAGATTAGGGACCAAGGAGGAGGGGATATTGAGGTGGCCAGGGTCAATATTAAACCTATTGATATTAAGGGCCAAGGAGGAAGGGACCTTTCCATTCTTTAAGCAAAGATTGACACTAGAAAGAATTTGAGATGTAGGTCGAGGCCTAGGTTAGAGAGGAGGGAGGTGAGATCTAGACCTCTCGTCCTCCAAAGCAGTTGAGTGCATTTCCCGAGTGAAACTAAGTTCTAGTAGGGGATTGAGCCCCTATTGACGATTGAAAACATGAGGAAGAAAACTGGTGGCATCAAAGGAGGGGATGGCTTCACCATCTGCAATATGTATAGGCTACTGCCAATCAACTTCATTTTCCAAATCAGTTTTCATGGGTGCAGGCCACTAGGAGTTAGCTGTCTTCCTCTTTTTTCTTCTTCGAGTTCTTCCATATACTTGTGCAATAATATGAGTGTGTTCGTTAGCTCAATCCTTGACCTGTCCTTTACCCAAATAAGAGAAGTTCTGCACTTGGTCTTTTCTTGCCAAGTTCATCACAATGGGAAAATTAAGAAGCTTTTGAGAGGCTTTCTCTTGATTAGATGGATGAGATCATATAATCTTCTATAAATTTCAGCAAAATATCTCTGGTAGTCCATGGCTGATGACAAAATGACTATGTGGAGTGGGAGGAAAGCAGTTTATACATCAATGCAAGGAGGTGGGTGTATGGTTAATGGCTTGGCATTGATCACTTTTCCTTTGGTGTGGGTGCTAATGGAGCCACCTACCATTGAATATATGTAGAGATATTCACTATAGGCATCCACCTTCACTCACTCCATAAATTTTTGAGTGTTGCCACGATCTTCCTCACTTTCCATGAATAAAGAGATCTTAAATCTTTCATGATCACTTCCAAAACTATGGAGAGTGTTGATCTTTATGCTTATTTTTGTGTTGCCTTTGATTCTTGCAATATCAAGATCCATAGTTTTACCTTGAAGACCAAAGAAAGATTTTGTCAAAGGTTCTGTCCAAGTGGTAGTGGGCATGTTGTTGTTGAAGAGTTAAGTGTATCAATGGAGTGTTCTATTAGTTATGATCCATGTAATGCCCAAATTTACTAAGGGCATTAGTGGAAATACAACTGGCTAAACGTTTTTTTTTTCGTGTTCACAACTACTACAAAAGCAGTGTAACAATGTGCACAAGCACACACAATTGTTGTTGTTTCCTATACAACACTAATGCATCCACCAAAACATGCGTGGAAGAGAGGTGTAGGTGACACACATGAGGAGAGACACAATGCTAATCTCATAAAGGAGTGGCAAACATCTCAATGTGGCACACTCTTTAAAGCAGGACATAAACATGAGATTCACACAAGTAGAGAGTTATCATCAACTCAATCTACCCAAGGAGACATGCAATCCAATGCAGTACTAGCGCATACAATAGCAGAAGACTACAACCAAAAAGGAGACACCACATAGTTCCTTCCTTAGATCCACTAACTAGAGTGAACAAATGAGTTAGATTTATTAATAAGTAAGGTACAACCCATTTCCTTCTTTAGCACTTTCACAAGAATCCTACAATATTCATTTCTTCATTCAATTCAATTAACCAAATTCATTACTATTTACTACTTTGCAAGTGTAAGAGAGAGATTGGGCACATATAAGCATAGAGCCTACTCATACGTTCTTTAAGAACACAAAGAGAGTGAGAGATTAACAACTCATTTACATAGGATCTCATTCCATTTTCACCCATAGAACACATCATAGAGAGAGGAGAGAAGAATACGATCATCTACCATATATTGGAGTTTCAATTCTCAATTCACGAATAAAAAGCATTTGGAAAAGACGTTACAACATTATCTCAATGCCAATATAAACACATGTTTCTTTTCTCAACAAAAATAGGAAGAATAATAATGACATTATCAGTCTATTGATCTCATCGATTCTTTCAACATCACTATGTAATGTCTCCTTTTTGGATATACTTAGATTTGCCTAAAAACCACAATTTCAAATGGAAAATAAGAAGTATATCTTATTAAATTACAACTTACCAATAGACCCTGGGTTTAACCCTGCAATAATGTTAGCCAACATTATAATTCATAAACAATTGGTTTGATCATTTGTACTGTTTACAACATCCTTAAATTATTTAGCATACATAAGGTTCATTGATCTTAAAATGGATAAGTAAATATCAACACGAATTTAAGGTTATTATCCACTCCGACAATCAACCATCAGGGAGGTTGGAGAGGAAGCCACAATAGGATGCCCGGAGTATTCCTCTTTCTAAGCCCAAGGGCAGATAGGCAACCCCCTTGGCCCACAATGGCAGACACTTCAGTCATCCATTATGGGTGGCCTACTTAGAAGGAAACATCGTAACTGCTATCCCCCCTGTACTTTCCTCTCTCCTTCCCATGATTGATTGTAGAGGAATAAGTAACTTAATGTTGGACCAATAATTTAATTAGAAATGCAGTTCTTATTATGTTCTACATAAAATTAATGAAATTTATGTATTCAAAATATATATATCAAATTACATAACACAATATCTATTAACACATAAGATGGTTATATTCACAGCAGCAATTGTAAGAACTACTGATTCTGCCCTTGAGTGCAGATAATTAACTCAGATTTGCTCGACTGCCTGAATATCTTTCTGAAGCTGATCAATCTGTTTTAATATACAGAAGATATTGCTTAAAGAGAACAAATAGATTAAGTTAGATGAATAATTATTAATAAAGATTAATAATTGCTGCAAGCATCATTATTGCATAATGAAATATATCTATTATATATATATATGTATATTCAACTTACTTCCCTTATTGATTTATCATTTATCTTCATTTATCTCTCATTGAACTATCTTTTCTTCACACATACTTCTCAATATCAGTCCCTTACTATATTTAATGGCTGCTGCCTTTCTGAGTGCATGTTATTATCAGACTTTTATTCCAGATTTCTTATTTATTTTTCCATTTCTTGATGCTTTTCACAAATGAAGTGTGCTCCCTTTATATCCTATTTTGGGGAGAGTCACCTCCTTTTAACTAACATCCTTACTTTTGTAAGGGACACATCCCTTCCAACGTAAGCGCTGTTTCCCTTAATTATGTTCTTTCCCAAACGCTGCCTTAATCCCTTGCTTTATGTTATCGCTGCCCATGATTTCCTTGGCCTATTATTAACCGATATCCTTCTTAAATAATGATCTTTGCTTTCCTTTAATAATAGCTGCCTAGACATGTAAGCATAAGGTAATCGCTGCCCATCATTCATTGATAATACTAATCGCTGCCTTGGATAAATGATTAAATCTTAATTGCTGCCTATTATTATTATCACCATGGAATCGCTGGCTGCTCATTTTTATAAATGTATTTTACTTTTGATATATATTATTTTACGTTACATATTTTATACTAATATATTTATATTTATTCTTTTATATGAGTTTTATATATGTTTTAATGATTATAATAATATTTAAATTGTTAATATTATATTTATATTTTAATATTTATTTTATTCATTTATTTGCATTTCAATGCTTGGGTTTTTAGTGTTGCAATTTCGGGACATGACACACTAAGAGAACTAGAGAGAGATAGAGAGGATACTTTCATAAAAACACACAATTGAAAGATATCATTTCATAGCACTTATTTCAACATGGTCACAAGAGTAAGAACTACCATTCCATTCAACAGGACATGATTTGTTTGATTACTCAACATAGATGCTATAAGTAAGAAGAAAGAGAGATAGATACACATGTCACAAAGGCTAATCAATCTCTACTTCAATTATAATTCAGGATGCAAGGAGATAGAAGAGAGCACGGGGATTACATCATATACATGTTCACAAGATGAATCATTCAATGTCAAGTCACTAACCATACAGATTCCTCCTTGCATTAATATATAATTTACAATGCGTGGAACTTCATCAAATTACAACTCATTACAAGGGTATAGGTTCTTACCCTACACTAGTGACTAGGGACTCATATCCATCAACAATTCATGCAAAAAAGAAACCAAAGCAATAATGGAAGATTGTTCATTTTCATTACTTATTTCTAGCATAAAGAAGAAACACATGAATTAAGCAACATCATTTTGTTCATTTCAATTCCATGAGCATACACAAAATGAGAGAGAATAACTTCTATATTTCTCTGTAAATCAAATGCACAAGCAAAGCAACTCTAGGAACCCTTCTAGTTTGCTTAATTCACACAAAGGCATTTTTTTTAACAAAATAATAAAATAAGATTAAATATATTGGAAACACATTCAACACTATATTTAAGCATCCTAAGGTATAGATAATATATTAGTGGTCCCTATGGATCTATTTTCATTCTTTTATGTTTTCCAAAAAGTCGATAATTTTAAATTCTTTGTAACCATTTGCCCCTACAAGCAAGTGTTTACCTTGGCGAATCACCCTATAAACCATCATATAGTTCACTAGCAAACGTGGCAAATAGGCTTGCTGCAAAGCAGCAAGTTTGGAGAAAGACATACAAAATTTCTTTTAAGGCACAAAGGAATATTTTCTCCTACAACCTACCTATGATAGGAAACCAATTTCATTTAGATTCAAGGAATCAATTCATTCCTACAAGCTCGATCAACTCCATTGTGACTAGCTTTTTGACATTTAACAAGAAAGTGGCTAAATATGCAAATTTTTCAATAACTTTTGATAACTTAAATATCAAAATGAATGCTTTATACCATTGTTTTTTGTAAGTTTTTAACTACTCATTCAAGATGTAAAAACATGAAAATTGACACTTTTCATTTTACATACAAAGTTCATATTTTCGACCATAATGAATTTTCCAAGTTTAAAGTCTGATTTTAACTAAAACTTAAAACATGAAGACGATTACAATTTACAACATGAAGCCATTGAGTACATGGATCAATATGTATTGAGTTCATCTACAAGCTCAAGAGAGGCAATTACTTCCCTGTTTCACATTTGCTCAAATTGACAAAATGCAAAAAATCAAGGAAGCTAAACTAAGAACTCTCCAAGCTCCCAAAGAGATCTTTAAAAGGTATTGATGCAACCATGGCTGGAGGTTCCAATGAAGGATTATCCAATCATGCAACCAATTGAATAAACACAACCAACTTAATGGAACTATAAAACAACATGAAGCTATCTATTCATTCACAGTCACAACATAATTACAATTTGCCTCTTGCTACAATGGGCTTTCAACATGCTAGATCTTAGCCGTTTGATTACAAATTATCGAATGACAGAATTTGAAAAATATTGCAATACAATGGCATGCCAAACTGTCTACAACTTTTTTTGTTGACTTCTAATTATCTTCCTTGATGTTTATATATCAGCTCCTTGCCTTAAGAATGATCTCAATTGGCCTCAAGGTGGTGCAAAGCTCAGTGCCTGATAAAATGAGTAGTTGGCCAAATGTATGAACGAATCTTTTCAAATGAATGTGGTGATGATGGATTGATGCATCTTGATGCATTTCAAACCATGGGCTCTTGAGGGTCCGATGTATTTGGGAACGTGTTCCTCTACTGCCGTAAGCTTTGAGAAGTTGTTGCAAGTCAAGACAAAGAACTAAAAAGTTAGCCAATAATGCCTGCCTGCATTTCAAAGACCTAATTTTGCCTTTGCAGTAATCCAAATCTCTTGCAAATCTCTTGCAATGTTGTAGGATTAGTGTAGAACATAGACTCCCAATTGAGAGGTGAGATGTGCAACTATGGTGAAATTTGTTAGGATCTATAACGACCATAAATATCTAGAATGTGAATGAAAATCCTGTAAACAAACAAAATAAAAGAAAATGTTTTTGGGTGATGCAAGATTTCCCTTACACCCTAGGATGCTCTTGTATCAGGCACCAATACCAAGAAGAGGGCTAATTAGTGATGTACTCACTACCCTACTATCATTACTGCCATCAAGCACATAGATGTCTATTATACTCTAGGAAACCCCTGTGCTAAGGAGCACCATGGATATACCACCTCCAAGATCATTCTTAAGAACACACAAAAGTCTCTCACAAGACTCAATAGAGGATTCACAAATGGTTTAACTCACAAGCCTCTCATGGCTCCACACAAGAAAAACTCATAAATGAGCTACTTGTAGCTCGACACATGGAAAACTCATAAACAAGCTACTCATAGCTCCACATAAGGAAAACTCATAAACAAGCTACTCATAGCTCCATATAAGGAAAACTCATAAATGAGCTACTCATAGCTCCACATAAGGGTTGCTCACAATCTCACAAAGGAAGCACACTAGATTTTCAGCAAGGTCCTTCACAAACCATTTAGTCTCAACACTAAACCCCACAAGGTTCACAAAGGTTCTTCACAAGAAACCTTGGATTTAATCATGAACCCAAAATCACAAGAACAAGGGTTTGAACCTGATTATTCAAGTCAAAGCCTAAATAAGGCCAAAGCAAAGCCAAACACTCCAAATAAATCAAGCTATCCTTTCTACATAAGGATACAAGCATCATAAAGGATCTAAATGTATAACTTGATTCAAAGTAAACGCACAACCACTCATGGCATCATGATCTCTTTTTTATACATATTTTCATATATGGAAAGAGAGTACAATAAATCAAATAACTGAAGAGGAATACCTTCCCTTGTTTTCAAGGATTAACCAAGTGAAGAAGAGACGAACTCCAATTCTTCTAAGCCTTTGAGCAAGGTCCACAAAGCACAAAGAGAGCTCCATCAAGCTCCAAACTAGCAATAGTAGGAAAATCTTCTTAAATCACCATGGCGAACTTCTACAAGCTCCAAGAATCCATCCACACATAGGTGGGGATATGATAAGCACCCACAATTGACACACAAAAATCAACAAAGGGAGCAATTTCCCAAGGTTCTTTAGAGTCCAAACTCGCAAACTCTATTTGAGCTCTGCTCAAGCTTTTGTTCTTTCTTTTTCATTCCCAAACTAGAATAGAATCCGTCTCTAACATAGTGGGTTCCCTTTCTTAAGGAAGAAATCCTAACTCAAGAAGAAATAAAATTTAACTCGACTCCAACCCAAGAAGTTAACTCAAAAGAAATAAAAATAAATAATAACCAAAAAGGCTGGAAATGATCAAAATAGAATCCCAAGATGCTTTACTAAAATTTCAAATAAAATCTCAATCAAATAAAATCTCAAATTCTAATTTAAGAAAGTAAAAATTAAATTAAATTGTTAAAGGGACTTTAAACTCCAAAAATCACTCAAAATGAATTAAATAAAAAAGCATATGGTTTCCAACCTTTTCCAAGAACTGTGGAAATCACCCAAAAAATAAATAATAACCAAAAAGGCCAAAAAGGATCTACAAAGAAGCCCAAGATGCTTTAAGCATCTTTCACTTAAATAAAACCTCAAATTCTAATTTAAGAAAGTCGAATTAAATTAAATCACCAAAGGGACTTAAACCCCAAAATTCACTCGATGGATTAAATAAAAAAGCACTTACTTTTCAACCTCTTTGAAGAAGTGGGGAAATCACCTAAAACTCGCATAGATGGAAAAACAACTATAGAGACACGAGAAGACACAATCACAAGAGCCATATGGTCTTCTACTAGAACAGTGAGGCTAAATAAACCGGTCAACACGGAAGAGGTCTCATAACTTCCACAAGGTGAAGTGAAATGGTTAAGTGATATCCATGACTTTCTCCTTCACATACCTTCCATTGGCTGTACACCTACATAAGTCGTGCACACTTAATGCACACATCAAATCCAATCATGGAGATCATAATTGAAGCAACAGTTAGACCAATATATCAACATGTTCTCATACTTGGAAATCAAGGTATGTCTTGTTAGTGTTTGATAGCTTTGGGAGATATTTTCTCCTTAGTTTATTCTTGTACAAGGCAGGTCGGCCTTCATATCTTAAATGATATTTTTTATATTTTTCTATTTCTTTTAAGGGAGCCGACCTTGAGAAGAAGTTGCCTAACTTGTATTTAAAGAAGGTGAAGACTTGCCATTTGATTTATTACAATCATTCACTCATTTCGCATCTCTTAGGAGCAGAAGTTCACCATCATTAAAAGCAGAAGCTCGCCATCATTAGAAGCAGGAGTTTGCCATTTCTTAGCTGTTCAGGCTGTCTTAGCAGCAGATCCATTGTTAAGGAGAAGTGTCTCCATTCTTTGTTTCAGACTCAGCCTTGTGTAATGCCTGATTGTAAGCAGTTTTCTGCACTTATGTTATCTGATATATAAGAGATTATTTGCCGGGTTTTTCTCCCTCGAATAGGAGGGTTTTCCCAGGGTAAACATTGTGTTCATTGTCTTATGTGTTGCATTTTTTGATTGCTTACATTTCTGATCCTAAAACTAACATGTCTAACATCACAAAACATAATAACTGTACATATCATTTCTAATTTATGTAATGGAATAACGTAAAACACTAATCACAATTAGTCTCTTGTTAGCAATGTACAAGTGATAATCTAATCAAATTCATACGACTCACAAAATGGTATCCTACTAGCCAAGCATGGCTCTAAACCATATATATCAATGCATGGATGCAATCATAAACAAATGATCAATTCAAAGTATGGGTTAACATGTACGAAACCATAGACATCTCATGTCAGAGTCCAATGCATGCATCAACATCGATAATCCATCTACCAAATAAATCCTAGAACATGGCCCAATCATCAATAAGAGATCGGTACATGGCGGGAATCACACATGAGTGGGCCTTACAATCTGATCATCACTTCCCTTACTATTTGCATCTTGATAAGATGTCAGTGTCGCATTGTTAACATATTTGGCAGTCATTGGGATGGCATCCAGCCGACGGGAATCACACATGAGTGGGCCTTACAATCTGATCATCACTTCCCTTACTATTTGCATCTTGATAAGATGTCAGTGTCGCATTGTTAACATATTTGGCAGTCATTGGGATGGCATCCAGCCGACCATTCCTTAGACAATGGAAGTGGTACAATTGGGCAACCATGTTCATGGGTGAATGGTCAAATTTAGTCTACCTCATTGTTTTCATTGCAAGCCCTTTTGATCAGAAATGATGGATAATTAGATGGTTAACAAGCATCATCACATTCCATTTCCACTTTTTAGATGGATTTGTCACTTCTTCTTGAGAACAAGTTAGAGTGATGGTATTACTGTTCTGACCAGTTTATCCTATCAAAATAGTCATCACAGCCCCTTAGCAAACCTCGAGACACACATTTCAATTCCAATAAACGACAATGATGTCAAATAATTCAGATCTCTGTTAACAAATATTTGTCACAGGAATAAGAAAGATTTTTAGATAATTCCTTCTGATAACAATTGTGACTGGTTCCACAACATGGCCAGTATGTTACAGTATAATAAGCCTCTGCTCAAATAATAACCTTGATGCATTTTAAAAGCCATGTAGAATCTAGATATTAATACAAAACTACATAACTATGGCCTTTACCCTCTGCAAGGTATCGAATAATACTCAGCCTTATTGGATACAGACCTGGAATATATTATCATAACTCGTGTCATGTAGTAATCATCACCGAGTTACAATTATATTGAATATGGTTATCATACAACCTATGAATATCATGGGTCAAGCTTCACTAAGGTTTATCTCTCTCATAAACTAGAGATACTATATATTGCTTTTCTCTACAAAGGCAAGCCCTAAGATGATTTCCAAACTTTGTAATTCAGTAGGTAAACAGTAGTATTATATTCTAGGATGTTCATTTTCTTCTCATAGCAACAAGGATCAAGATAATAAACCCATGCAGAGTTGGTTGCACTCAATGGCCCACTATAAACATCAGTTTGTTATTCAAAAGGAGTTTGTGAAGAATAACCAAGTGGGGTAAATCTAGGCAAGCTCACAGCTATTAGTAATCAAGTTCCTGAAGGAGAGTTTCAAACCAGGTTCTCTAAAATTCCTCAATGTAGAATTGACCATCCCAAAGAACCTTTGAACTTAGTTACTTGCTATGATCGCCACAAAACTCCCCTCTCAAAACAAGTATACAGATGTTACTGAATACCCACTAATCTACTAGAGTTTTTGTATAAAACAATTTTCAAGCCATCATTCTTGGCCTTTTTCGCTGAAGTTTTAAATGGGTTTAGCAAAGAGTGCATAGATGTGGCCCAAGTTTCTTATCACTATCTCTAGCTCACTACACAATTAACAAGAATTCTGCCATCATCTCAGGCTCTTAGGCTGTCTCAAGAAGAAATAAAAAAGTTAAAACAGAACTCCAACTGAACTCTACAAAGTAAAAAGTTCAACAAGCAATACCAAAATTTAGTGTTAGGGCTCCTTTGATACCCACCACCTACTCTATATCAATAGTCAACTAAAGGTTGCATTTACACAAAAAGATAATTCCCTCATAATGGCCTATGAACGTGGCTAAATCAAATAATCACATAATTTATAATTACCTACCTTGATTTGAAGTCAAGTTTGTTAATTAGTGTCAGGGCTCCTTTGATACCCACCACCTACTCTATGTTAATAGTCAACTAAAGGTTGCATTTACACAATGATAATTCCCTCATAATGGCCAATGAATGTGGCCAAATCAAATAATCACATAATTACCTACCTTGATTTGAAGTCAAGTTTATAAGTAGTGTTAGGGGTCCTTTGATACCCACAACCTACTCTATGTTAATAGTCAACAAAAGGTTGCATTTACACTAAAGGATAATTTCCCTCATACTGGTCCATAAACACGGCCAAATCAAATAATCACATAATTAACTACTGAAGTCAAGTTTGTTTGCCAAAAGGTCACAACCATATCTTATATGATTTGACATTCATATTTAAATGCTCCATTCTATGACTAGAACAAGCTAACAAATGCCAAGGGGAGTCAAACAACCTTAGTCACTCAAGAAAGCAAACATCTACAATGATGCCCTCAAAAACATATAAAGATGCATTCAGTCGACATTAACATGTTACGCACATGAACATATAGTGGTCATCACCAATGCCAAATAATACTACAAGTTATATAATCATATTCAAATGTGCCAAATATCTTTCTATAGACAATCGTGTCAAAATGGATAACAAGCAACCAGTGCAGTTGAATATAACCATCCAATCAAAATTCAACCAATGAGACCATCAGGTTTTTGACACCCAATGCTAGCAGACTTTAAGAAACCGAATAACTAAAGTTTGTGATGCTCAACAAAATGCAAGCAAACATGCAACAATCAATCAGTCAGGAATGTGGTGTGTGCTGGTTCATCTCTTCTAAAAGCCTTTTCCCGATCTGCTGTCCTCTCTCTGACAATTCTCTCTCTCAGGTCACCACCTTTATGAGAGTGAGCATCGTGCATACTCACTCATGCAAGAGAATGGTACTTAGTCACTATTTACCAAAAGCATATCAAATGCAATATCTTGGTAATCGAATTAACAATTAATCAAATCACTAAAAGTGTCTAATTCAAACATGAATCCAATTAATGAAATCTAGAATTACTCCTATTATAATAATTCAAATAATAATTTGTTTTATTATGGAATGGGATGTGATTGGTTTGCTCTAACTTCACCAAAATGCTTACAACTACACAAACAATCCCTAGAGATATGCTAGTCTAGTTATAATATTCACATATAATAGAGGATAAGTATGATAATTGAATCAAAGTGACTATGTATTGTTTTGGTATGTTAAAATTCAAATATTGTGCTTCCTGTTGTGATTGTCATTGCACCTCTTGTAATCTAAAAAATGAAGAGAGAAAGAGGGCAGTCCTTGAGGTGTTGATCTCCAACTAGATGGCTAAATAGATCAAGATCTGATGTGATACTGCTAGTAGTAGTTACTTCTTAGGTGTTACAAGGTGATCCTAGCAAAAAGGGATAGTGACCTTGCAGGTTGCCCTTTGTAATGATCAACCCCAAATATTTTTTTTGAAACTTCAGTACTGATATAATTTTCTGTAACTTTTCTCTAAGTTTTCTGTTTGCTGTTTGTGAGTTTTCTGAGAATGTTTCACTTGATATTTCATATGCCATTCATGATTCAATAATGCCAAAAGATGTAAAACAGTTTGCAGAGAAAGCATACAAGTAACTCGTCAAGAAACATCATTCATTACCTCCAATAATCAAATTTCATGTACAAGTGAGTGCAGATTTAAATAACCAGTAATGGAGCAGATTTTCAAAGCTTAACCAGCAAGATTCATTGACTTTCAGATCTGATTAGTGTAGCATAACAGCAAGTAAGGAACTCTTGAAGCTGACAATAGATACCCTCCTAAATACTCCTTTCACCAATGTGGAGAGCACCAAAAAAAGGCCCGCTTGTAATGGATTCTTCTTCAACAGCCATGGGGATGACTCGCAGCAGTCTATGTATGAAAGATTACTGCCCTAACAACACAAACCAGACTTGTAAACAACTCCTTAACAGCAGCATTCATTGCCCACGACCTTCACCCTTTGGAAGAGTCTTCAAGCTAGGCGCAAGCTAGGTTTAGGCGTCCCTCAACAAACCTCCAAAATGCTGGGATTCATCCACTGAATATGGCCTATCAGACTTAAAGAAAACCCTTGGATGAGGTGTTGGCTGAAGAAGGGCGATCTAGTCTTTTAAAATCCAATGCTTCATCAAAAAATACAATCTTGTGCTTGTTGGAATCGCCCTAGAGAGAGACATACATTGATGCAATACCCATCTTGAAAATCCATTCCATTTCTGAGCTATGAGCAGAAAAGTGAGTTCAGTTCCTGAATATCAATGACCAAAAATTCATAAAAACCTCACCAAAAACTTCATAGAAACACACCAAACTGAATTGCTCAACAAACCACACCAAAACCAACTGAAATCCTTCAAGAGAATTGATAAAACTTCATCTTTTTCGCCCAGATGTGATTCCTGAAATGAAACCACCAATACACTAGTTTGAGCAGGTCTTTCATTGTCGAAACCAGTCTTCGAATCTGAGGGTTTTTGTCCTCAAACCTGTTCTTCAGACCTTCTGGTACAATACCAGCAGCATCTCCCTTTGTCAACAATTTCATCCATCCTGAAAATGAGCTCAAATGAAGTTTTTAAAGAGACTTCAAATTAGGGCGACTAGTTCACCCTAAAACCCAACGCTACTTTACATTAGCATTTGATTTTAATTCATTTTAAATTCTTTTCCTTCCTCCGGCTTGGGCGCCCAAGTTAAAGTAGCTTTATCTAAATGATATAATTTAAAATCTTATTTTCAACATTAGCTTTATTAAAAATTAACTCCATTCTCACCTTAGCCATCCACCAATAAAGTGCATTATAAATTACCTTTGAAGCTCTTTAAAATGACTTTAAGTCATTGCACTAGGCATCATGGTACAAACATGTCCCCTTATGACCCCTCAACATTAAAATATAAAGGTACTTTATTAAAATCCAATATCGAAGGGGATATTAAATATTAAAATGTCTCAACCATAGAAGTTGATGCCTCCACTGAAAAGTGCAGATGAGAGTTAACCCTGACCTGGTCTAGCTTACCTTGGATGACTTACTATTTTTAGAAAGTCCTAAAAATAGTAAGTAGCGCCCTAAGTCTTGAGCCGGAGAGAAACTGAGGTGCACAAATGAGCTCACTGAGGACTGAAGCACAGTACCAGACCCCCAACTAAAAATAGTACTTCTAAAAATAGTAAGTGTATCAGAATCAACCCAAACTGAAAGAGGACATCGTAAATGGGGACATTGCACCCTTTGGATGTTTGTACCAAGCATAGTTACAAGACTTGGTCTCAACTTGGACTTAGACTTGACAAATTGAGAAACCACGAAATATAGAGATTTTTAAGGATTTAAAACTTTTACTATGCACCCTTCAATAAATGAACTCTAAACACATAATAAACTTATTCATTAGAAGCTACTTCAATCACATACACAAGTATACATCAATCAAATGAGTATGAAAGTGGATTTGAGTTGAAGAAAAACAACATTTTAAAATAATATAAATATTTACAAGATTTTTAGGTGTACCAAAATCATGGATTATGATATCCATGGCATCAAAAACAAGAATCAGAACATGAAGTCATGAATTATGGTAGAGATAAGCCTCTGTATCACTTGGCTCAACATCACTAGCTCTATGTGGGATCTTGCACTTGTATCTCAAACAAGTTTGCAATGTTGCCACAGCTATAAGAGCATTACCTAAGATAGGGATTGACTTGGCAAACCAAAAGTATAAATGTTATTCAATTACTTGGGATTAAATTGGGAAAAAAATGAAAGAATAAAAAGGTTGCTTTTCCAAAATTGAAAGAATAAAAATGTTGCTTTTCCATCAGGCATGACTCAAAATGATTTTTAATTTTTTTTTTTAAGCCTTTGAGATCACATGGGCCTTCAGGGCACATGCCATTTTTTCATTATTTTATCACTTTTAACATGGCTTCAAGAGTCATCCAAACCCTTCAAAAAATACGAGTCAAACCCATAGAGCACTAATTAGGCCCTAACTATGTTTGCTGGTTTTTGCTTCAATGGATTGTATTTTTAGCTTCAATTTTCTTTTTTTCTCCTTGCTTATTCTTGTGAATGAAATGTGTTGTTCCGCAAATTAAAATTTTTGCTACACTTAGGCATTTTGAAGAAATGGTCAAAAATCTTGTTAAAAACTGTCAAAAGGTCAGAAAATGAAAACTTGTATGTCATGCATGGTGCTCTCAAAAACTCAAAAAAATTGAGGATCTGGGTCTACTCAGAGCAAAGTTTTCTACAAAACCCAGATCTCAATTTTTCGGCCCTAAATTTTAGGAAATTTTCTAAAAATAGACTTTTTTTTTGGGTTTTCCTGGGTTTCTTCTCAAATGGATGCTGGCCAAATTTTCTAAAAGTAGAAAATTTCTAAAAATAGAATGTTTGACTCCAGGGGTTCAAACTGATTTTGATTGGCTTAAAATACTTCCTCATCAGGCTGGTCCAGCCAGAATCGTCAAAATATTAGTTTTTCTCTAATGGGTCTATTTTGCTTTTTCAGAAGCCAAATTAGGAGCTCCGAGGCCATTAATGGAGGTTGCTCAACTGCCAGGTGCCAGATTCGAAGTCTCAGGCATTGCACAGATCAGGAAACAGCGAAAGATGCTCATGAAATGGAGAACGAAGGAGGGAAGCTAAAGGAATCTTGAAAGCAGTAAAAATTTGGCTAAGTCTAGAGAGCTCAGGCATCCCTGGCCAGTCAAGGTGCCTGGGATTTTGTGCCTTAGTATATTTTTCAGTTTCCAACATAGTGCAAATGCAACATCTGCCAATCACGGAGCAAGGAACAAAGAACGAAGGGAAAAGTTGGAAAGATGATGAAAATGACTAACACTGCTAAGCTTAGGCGCCCTAGCTAGCCAAGGGCACCCAGCCTTTCAAGGTGCTAAATGATGGAGTTAGCGTTCGTGCCACCAAGATGTTTTGTTTAGAATCCTTCTGGCTCCGTAGTGAATCCAGCAGAAGGTCCATCAAATCAATCTATCAATCGGAATCTCAGATCGAATAGAGGAGTTTCATCAAGGAGCAAACTGGAATTATGGAAATTATCAAGAAAAAAAATCTATCTCTGGGTTCCTTGGGTGCCCCAGCTAGCTAGGGGCGCTTGGGGTTTTGGAGGGTCAAATTTAGAGATTAGGGTTTGCAAATATGATCATTGTCTTTGGAATTCTTTGAGCTATCCAATGGATGTACTAGCCAGGTCATTGGATTCTTCAGTTGCCAGCAAATGCAGATCAAACGGAGAGCGGAGCATGGAAGGTCAAAGTTGAGAGAATGAAAATGCCTAAAAAATGACTTGTTTGGTAAGGACGGGCGCCCCAGGTAGCTAGGGGTGCCCAAGGATTTGAGGGCCTGAAAGTTGAAATTAGGGTTTGCAATCTTCATAACATTCCTCCAGATTCTAGTAGGCCCTCCAACAAAATCAATGATGAACTTAGAATATTTTCCAATCATCAGATATTGCCGATCAAATAGGCAGAGAAAACAGAGGAAAAGTGAAAACACAGAAAAATCTAACTCTGGAGGAGTTGGGCACCCCATCTAGCCAGGGGCGCTCAAGCTTTTGACTCCCTAAAACTACTTTTTCGAGCAAATCACCTCCAGAAGATCTTTCACAGAATACTTCAGGCTATCCAACACATCTGACAGCCAGTTCATCGGGCCATTCAAATTGCCGGAATCGAGAATTCATTTGAAGGATAGAAAGTAGTGTAAAATTGAAGAATATCAAAAAATGGTTATCTCTGGTGATCATGGGCGCCCCAAATAGCCAGGGGCGCCCAATATTTTGAGGCCTCAAATTAAGTTTTTCGAGGTTGCAATCCCCAGGACAATATTTCCAGATTCAATCAGGCTCCGCAACGAGATCATCGACCAATTCACATGATCAATTTGGCATCTAGAAATGAAGATCAAACTGAGGTCAAAATCAAGCAAAATTTGTAAATTTCAAGAAAAATGGCGAAGTCTGCTAAGAAGGGCGCCCAAAGTTCCATGCCGTAGTGAAATTTTCAAATTTCATCATTCACCATTCGAAGCAGTGTCCACATTCAACAAACCTGGCTCAGGATTGGCTTCAAAGATTTAAAGCTGGAAAATAAAGCGTTTTTTATCCTCAAAACCGATAAAAGAAGGCTTTGGATTTCATTATTCACTTTTTATAGGTTGGCGTCCAGAGGAGAAAACATACAATTTTTTGTTTTTCAAGATATGGAGGTTTAAACGCAGTGCTTTTTTCAGTTTTCTTCATGGATTCGGGATTAGCAAGCACAGAGGCTTGCTTTTTCATGCTTTATTCTTCCAGGGCATCATTTTTCAGAGGAAGGGGGCCATCTTTTTCAAAATTCATCCATTTGGGTCCACTTAGTTCTTGATTCACTTCAACTTTGGAAAATTTTAAGTTTTCAAGAAACTGCTTTTTTCATGCTTTTTTGGGAAATCCTTAGCTTTTTCGAAATTTGATTAACTGGGTTTCTCCAGAACGAGATGCTCTACAAAACCCAGGTCCCAACTTTTTTTGAAGAAATTGCTTTTTCGAGGCAAATCAACATTCTATTTTCAGCAGTTTGTGCAAAAAAGTTTCCGAACCTAGTCGAGTTTACAGTAAAAAATCAAGATTTTCAGCATGCAACACTCTCCACTCTCCACTTGAAATCAAGCACAAATCAGCTTTTTGGCAGATTGAGTTTCCTAAATGAGTTACCTCTTTGGGGCAGCGATATTTTCCGAGAATAGAACTCAAAAGTAGTAGTTAACTCGACGCTTTTTCCGAGTTTTCTTGCTATTCTTGTCTCATGCTTATCCATTATTTGTGAAAGAGAAAGAATCAAGTTGTAATAGTTGGCACTTTCCCTTTTTTTTTGTTTTCATAGGTTGTTAGATGGTTTATCTTGTTTTAGTTTTAGAAATAAAGCTTGCATGTTGGCAAGACTTGTTGTAAAAGCAAGGAGATTTTAGGGTTCCCTACTCCTCGTTTGTGTATAAATAAGGGCAGCCTTGCCCATTTTTCTTTAACGGTTATTGTGATAACAAATTGCTGAGCCTACTTTTGCCTGCAAGTTGTTATTCAGTGTTAGTTCAATTAGTGTAAGAGCAAGCTTGCATGCCTACCTTTTGCTGCAAGATATTGTTCAGTTTATGTGTTACTTGTGTCAATGTATTCTGGTTGATCGCAAAACTGTAAGCTTGTTATTGCTACAATCCTACTCTTCCAGAAGTTGTAATCGTTTGTAGAAATTTAAGAAAGGAAATCTTATGCCTGCTTTGTTGCTTTGATCTACTCTCTTAAGTTTTGTTTTATATGTTTTGCTTAGATAATCTTTATTTCAGCTTGCATCGAAAAGTACAATGAGTCTTCAAGTGTGCGTTGAGAGAAAGTTTGTTTAAGTATTTGTGTCAAAGATCATTCTGAGTCTACTTTTAACTCTCAAGCTCTGAGTTTACTTGGGTCGTTAAAAGTGTCATTAGAGTAGGCTTAGTCGTAGTTGAAATTCAAAAAGAGAAAATCTCAGCTACGACACTAGAGTTTTATAACCTTGTGCTCTTAGCTGAACAAAAAGATTGGCAAATTAGTTTAGTTTATTTTCTTTAAGCAACATCAACAAAGAGGGAGCTTCCTCTCCTAATCCGAAGAGCAGTTTATTTGTGTATAGCCGTTCATTTCTAATTTGCATACCAGAGGTGTGAATTGAAACACCAACAAAATGAATATTGTTTTGACGCATTAATTATCACTTTAAATGTTTTTCTTTTTTTTGCTTTTTAAATCAAAATTTTTGTTGCAAGATGGTGTGTCCCTTGGTCTTCCTTGCAGCACAACACTTGGGTTTGTGACATGGTCTAACCGCCTCCTATGGATCTTAATTGACACTTGTATTGGGCATTGACAGGTCGACTTTTTGGTGCAACGGCAAGGCCAACAATTGGTATCAGAGCTGGTCACAGGTTCAAACCCCTCGCTTGTGCTAAGGGGGGGGATTGTTGCAAGATGGTGTGTCCCTTGGTCTTCCTTGCAGCACAATGCTTGGGTTTGTGACATGGTCTAACCGCCTCTTGTGGATCTTAACTAACACTTGTATCTGGCATTGACAGGTCGACCTTTTGGTGCAACGGCAAGGCCAACAATTTCCACCTGACTGTGACGACCAAGTTTTCTAGATGAGACTCTGAGTTTGTTGAGTCTGGTGGGCTTGGAAAATCTGACTAGACTCATTGGGTTGCCATTTCCCAAGTCTTTGGGTCTTGTTTTGACTAGTTTGCTATAATGGGCTAGACCAATTTTTTTTTTTTTTGATAACAGTACAATGCAACACGCACCCGTTAAGGTTAGCTCTAAAACCAAAACGATGTGGAAAGTAACTCTAACCAAGAATGTACACCAGGATCCCAATGTTGGGCAAGGTGCGAGCATATGGTCAGAGGATCCTTATGAGATAGCTGAACTGAATATAACTCTAACCAAGAATGCGCCCTAAGACCCGATGTGGGAGGAGGGGCGAGCATATGGTCCGATGATCCATGAACTAGATGATGGCTCAGCCGATCAGCAACATGATGTTATAATGCATTACAGAAAGTAACTAGGTGGCATGCCAGCCTCTTCCACTTTTCAGCGAGTAGTACAAGAAAGTAAATGCATAAATGAAGGACTGAGGCAAGGCCAGTCTCTTCCACAATCGTGAGAAATACAAAGTGTTTAGCAAGAAAATAAGAATGCTGACAGTACTATTGTTCAGCTTAGAATGAGGTAGAATGCCTACCAAGAACACTAGATTAGAAGTCTAACAATGCGGCAATAATGTATAATAACTCTCCAATTCTCAATAAGACTTCCTAGACTCAAACCCAACTCTAAAGACAAAGTCCCACAATCTGATATGACTGAACATTGACTGAAAATGCATAACCAACAACATAGAACTTCACTAAAATACTTATAATGCACTCCATACTCACTCAATTGACATGAAATAAGATGCATAAGCTCCCAAAGATGAAGGTGCCCAAGTAATAACACTGAAAACACTCCCAAAAGACTTATATTATTTATGCACGAATTCCAGTGCTCACCAAAATGGTACAACCCTCAAGAAGGGGTGATTTTGCTCTATAAAATCAAATACTTGATATTAAAATCTGATACTTGGCAAGAAGGCTCGCCCAAATCTGCAAAACACATCTATCAAATACCCATAACCAAAATAAATTCACTCTAAGACTTCTAAGTAAAAACAACATTCAGCTACAGTCAAACCAGCAACTCCAGAAATGATCTAAACTCCTAAAAACCCCATGACAATGTGCTCAATCTGCTCTCAAGGATTAAGAACAGCAATATCTCAACTAGTTGCTATCTTTCAAGCAAGAAGTCAAGCCAAGGCTAGGAGGTATGCTTTCCTCGAAGCTATTCACTCACCATTTCGGCAGCATAACGATAGTGTAGACAAGAGATAATCAAATGAAGAGAAGAGGCATCCTTTTATAAACTCTGAAAAGCATCTCCAGAAGCTTCTAGAAAGTGCGCCCAAACCAGGAAGTCAAAGTATTTTCAAATTTCAAGTTGACTCTATTCCCTCTTCAAGTTGGTGTCCCATTTCATGAAGGCAAGCACTTTTAAAATAAAATACATATTTCCTCAAGTTGGCGTCCAAATCTCCTAAAGGAAAAATTAACCTTTAGAAAAAATTTAATCACCTCTTGATGAGGTGTCCACCCTTGAAGTCCCCTTTTTAAAAACATTTTTAAGTCAAGAAGCTAGGCCAAGGGGTTATAATATTAAAATATAACATTATAACATAAAATAACTTATCTCTCCAAAAAATGCATCAAAAGGCCAAAAACGACAATACCAACTGAACTGACTGAAGAGGAAAGCCAACTGTGCTGAAGCCAACAAGACCACTGCCGAAAATAGAATTTACTAAAAATAGTAAATTCAGAAAGTTGCTCAGAACACCATGCATGCCATACCACTGTGAAGCTCTTTGAAAACCTAGAAAGAATCCGCAAACCAAACTCCAAACTCCAAGCAACAACCCCCTAGAAAATAAGAAACCCTAATTTTCGCCTCTGAGTAGCCTACGGGTCTCCGGAATAGGCTAACAGTCAACTGCACTAATCATTGCTGAGAAGGGGACATTACATTTGCCTTGGGATTCGTTGAGTCTAGGTGAGTTCCATAACTACGGCACCAAGTTATGTGTGAAACAATTGCAAGGTTGCATGCACAACTTCACAATGATATAAATATGTGGCTTGGAGAGGTTAGTGGTTTTCTACTTATCCAAATCCAATCAAGGGTGTGTGATATAAGGGTGATGATGTTAGTTGGGGTTGAAATGGTAAAACAAACTAAAACATAAATGAAGGTGCAGGTGGCGTTTTCAGCTAAGGCCAAAATTGTAGGCCTGAAGTATTTTATAAGGGAAATGAGCAATGAGAGATGTATGGAGGAACAAAAAGGGTGTGGAGATGAAAGATACCATGAGACATGAATGAGACGTAGATGGGAGGACCTGAGGGATCCTATAATAGAGCTGGCCATATGAAAAGAACAGCACTGATATGACCTTTTACTAATGACAATAGCAACTGTATATGCTTTTATGAAGAATTTCTCAAGGCAGGAGAATCTTATTGGTGAGGAACTGACATTCAGTTAATTACAAAGGCTTTCGTGGCATTGCAGGCATGTGGCACCTCCTAAGTTATACCTGACAACAAGAGGATTACATCAGCTTAACAAGATGGTAAGGAAAATCCCACCCTAAGAAGTTGAGGAAAGAATATATCTGGGCTTGTGCTCCTAGTGACAATGACTCAACATACTTGTGGAAACTAGCAATCCTGGCTTTGACAAGAGGAGTCCTGACTGAGTAAGTTACCTAAAGAGGGCCATTCTGCAGAAAACTTTCCTTTTGCTGTGTCCTCAAGAAGAAACTAATAGCAGCTAGCCTAGTTGTAAAATTGACCTTGATCATCCAACTGTCCACAAAAGTGCCTTTGCGAAGAAAAAGAGGCAACACATAGGAAATTGAATTAAAGAATATATACACCTTCAAAAAGACTTGGCAGCAGTACACCTTCCAAAGGAATGGTTGATTGGCTCCTTTCTCCCACAATCTCTGCTTAGAGAATCTGTGATACCAGCCTTGTAAAGTCTTGATTCGACTAACAAACCTTGGTGAAGCACTAGCCATGTCAACACCTTAAGTTTGAAGGATGTTCTTGACTTCCAAATAGGTTGACTGTGTTTTACACCCATTGCTTTAGTATCTTACACCCCACATTGCTTGTTCATCCATGAAGTAATACCAGAAGTGTGCTAAAATTGTCATGTAAATCCTCGGTCCAATAACTGAAAAAGGCCTTATAGGCACTATCTGTTGGATATTTTATGGCGCTTAATTGCTTACTATTGATGCCCACTAAACTAAATAGAGGGATTCTTAATGTATTGTTTTTTCGGTTTGTGGGGTTAACTGTTGTTAAGAGCTTTGGTTAAGGGCCATTTTGTTTTCCTTTCCTTGTACTTATAGTTTGCGACAAGTAACTACTATTATGGCTTATTGGATTATCCTTTTAATAAACCAGTCACACCAAATATTATTGTCTTTAATAAACAATGAGCATTAGATAGCATGGGATTAAAAAGTTTTTGTACTTTGTTTTGATTTTTGAGTGGGATACACTTTATTTGTAACACAATATAGATTTTTATTTGTGTGAATTTGCTTTTCATGTATTGGGGCTGTCACTGAGATCTTGCTCATAAACTCAGGTACCTGAATAACATGGATTTCGCTTATGCTGCAGCAGACCTTGTTGTTGCACGAGCTGGGGCAATGACTTGTAGTGAGCTTCTAGCCACAGGGAAGCCTTCTATATTGGTAATATGATTCATCAGCTCTAAGCAGATTTTTCATTAGGTCTTTTATTCTGGTTTGTGGAAGAACTGTATCTGTGCTGATTTATTCATTGTTGGAACAATTTAGTGAGGTAAAATTAAGTTTTGCTTGTTAGTTTTTCTTGTATTTATTATTGAAAAAGCAGCAATTAGCAAATTGAAATGTTCCTTGAGTGAAATTATCAGATCGTACATTGAACACTATTTAACAGTCAATCATCCTGCAAACTCATTTTTGGCAACAGATGCACAAGATTAGTGGTTCCCTTGTACCCTCTTTGGGTTCTTTTCTATAGCTTTGACTATATTCTGCTATAACTGCTGTTCTGTTCTAGGATTTTCAACTTAACACTTGAATATTAAACTCTCTGTT
This sequence comes from Sequoia sempervirens, assembly GCA_007258455.2. Lineage (NCBI taxonomy): Eukaryota > Viridiplantae > Streptophyta > Pinopsida > Cupressales > Cupressaceae > Sequoia > Sequoia sempervirens. The sequence goes on along the minus strand of VDFB02266992.1, from coordinate 28,937 downwards.
TATCCTGTGGACTTTGAATCTGTCTGTTTTCATTTTCTGGGAGGTACTTTTTCAACATTTCAACTACCCACTCAGCTACCTTCATGCCCTTTCTTAGTCTTCTTGAAATGACCTGTCTATAACACCTCTTTTTTTGCCTGTGTAAGGGCTCATTTTAAACTTTTTCTCTAAGCCTTTGTTTTTGCTTTTAAACTTAAGTTGTGAGCTCAAATATGGATCATATCAAATGAGGTTGTGACTATCTATCTTCTTGAGTAGCATTGCCATCCAAAATGACGGCCTTTCACTTCTCTTCATCTAGAGCTTCTATCATTTAGCTCAAATGTAATTGCTATAATTGGATATTTATGGAGCAACTCAATTTTGAATTATGCTAAATTTTAAACAAAAAGGAACAGTGTGGATGTGTTTTACTTGCTAAATGATAGCAATAGGCAATATCATATCTCCAATGGTCCTCTAATCCAGCATTCTTTATTCTTGTTGATCTTAGATACCTTCAACATATGTTGCGGAAGACCATCAAATGAAAAATGCTACTTTTATGTCTGAGGTAGCAGGTGCTAAATTGTTGTATGAAGATGAGCTTGACCCTACCACACTTGCAAATTCTATAAATGACATTCTAGGTAAGTGACCTTTTGACCTTTTGTATATCTTGTGCTTAAACTTAGAATTCTTAGTTTATGAAATTATCATTCTCATGATGAATGAAACATTTTTGGTATGACACCTACTTGCTTTTATGATGGCATTCAGTTTCCTTAAATCATGTCAACACTGTGCTCCTTTTTAGAAATTCAGAATGATTAGGTCAGAATCAGGTTATATCACTTTTAAATTTAAATTCTTGAAGAACTCATATAATGCTTTGCAGATATTTGATTGACAGGCACACACATGTTATTTTTCCAAAGCACATTTATAATTTGTATCCTAGGAAGAAGAAATTCCAAGTATACGATTCCTATCAATGGTTCTGTAGAATTGGTTTGGATATTCTTGATCAACTTCAAAGTTACATAATGTAAATAAGACTTTATTCCTAATTTCTATGCGTAAGAGATGCACAGGTTATGATCTCTATGCTTGACTATGCATGCCTACACATGGTATCAAGTCTTAGGCAATACCATGTGTGAAAGTAGTACCTTAAAATGTAGTGAAATATGACTTCTGCTTTGCAAGAATGTCTGGATTATTTGTAGTTGAAACCCAAGTTTGTGTGCTTATTGTCGGGCTGATGAAATCAAATGTATTTGATTCTTTAGAGTAAAAGGTGGATTTTTTTGAAAAAAAGGTTTTACTTTTCATTGAATACTCAATGCTTTATTCCTTTAGCATGTATTGGTCCTGCCTATTTTGGTATTGAATTGCGGAGAGGCCAGGTCCTGCCATTAATTTAGTAATAGAGAAAGTTTCTTCGTTAACTGTATGTAATGGATGTCTAGGTCACCATCTCTATGCATGCCTGCACGTGGCATCAGGTCTTATGCATTGCCATGTATGAAAGTCATAACTCAAAACATATTGAATATAACTTCTGCTTTGCAAGAATGTCTAAAATATATATTGGTTGAACCCCAAAATTTTGAACTTATTACTGGAGTAGTTTAGTCAACTGTATTTAGTTCTTTAGACTAACAAATTAAAATGGAAGAACTCTTTGAGAAAATATTACGGTTCTTACTGAATACTGTGTAATGCTTTCTTCCTTAGCATGTGTTTATATTTTTTATTATTGGATGGCCAAAAGTCTAGGTCTTGCCTATAATCTAGTACTAGAGACATACTGTAATCATTGGCTGTATAGTTTGGGAAGTTCTATAATATTAGTTGAAATGGTGTAGACACTGTAGATTAGAGCTTTCCTCACGTTGATAAAGCCACATTACACAACTCTTTTAGTAGAAATGGTCAAGATATATTTGTACCTGCAACTGATTTAATTGGGGAGAGGATGTCAAAATTAATTCCTAGTCATGTCATTTCAGGAATCCTTCTTCTGTTTCATGTCATATTTATGCTTGTATGGAGGGCACTAAAGTGCAATCTTATCAAAGATGATGTGAAATGAAACCCTTTCTTGTTGTCAAAATAATGTAAACAAGTCATACATGGCTGACAGCATTGATACTTGATTCCAGCAGACAAACAACCTTAGGCAACCTCTGCAAGTTTACCTTGTAGTAAGATAATGTTACTGTGGAATTTTGCACTTGCAGTAGATTTTTGGCCATAAAGTATGGTATTCTTGCATAAAAATAGTGTGCAAATCTTAAACATTGTTATTGATCTACAAATGGATCCAATAATGATTTAAGTCACACCATGACACCATGATAAAATGATCACAGCTCAGAGCACATTTGTGTTGCAGGGTCCAAAATGGTACTTTGGTGGCACCCAAAGTTGAATATTCTTGCATATTTAGATTCCTCTCAAAAAGTTAAGCAATTTAAAAAAGTGAAACCTCATTTCAAGACCATATGAAAAAGCTATGGCTTCCAGAAGTTGGAGGACAAAAATTTCACAAAACCGATGGTTTCATTTTTGTCAATTGGCAATTTTGTAACAGATCCCTGTTGAAAAGTGGTGGTTTCATGATCGCCACTTGCTGAAAAGTGGTGGTATCATAATCACCCTTGTTGGAAATGTTTTTGTCACACATCCGAAGATGGCCTGTGCTGTTTTGATTTGTGAACTTTTTTGCTTTCTGGTATCTTTTCCTTTTCAATTCTGGCTTGCATAAGTGTAGACACATAAAAATGACCTGGGCCTGCAAGCTCTATTTTTACCACTTTCGTCCTAGCATAATTATGACATTTAATTATGTCCTTGGTCCATATTCGACTATTAATTAAATAATTTATAATTGTTTAATTAATTCATGTCCTTTTATTCTTTATGATTATTAAATAAATAAATGTTATTTATTTATTCAATACATCTTTAATTGTCTAAAGTCTTCCTTTAATTAAATAAATTTGTTAATTTGTTTAATTACCTTTATCCATTTATTCTTCCTGATTATTAAATAAATAAATTTTATTTATTTATTCAATGTCACTAATTTCCATAATTAAATGAATTTATGAATTTATTTAATTATCAATCATAATCCTCTAAAATTAAATAATTATCTTTAATTATTTAATTACTCAATTTAACATTTCCATCATTTTAAATCAATTTATTATTTAAAATGATTTCGTTTTATTAACTGTCACTTCATTTTAGTAAATAATTTGAAAAAAGATTATTTATTATCTCACAAAATCCATAGTTTGAGTTGATTTAATTCAAATGGGTAGCTTTCTTCCAAAAATCAAATAAAGCGAGCAGATTCTTGATTTTTCAAATTTGCTTTTCAATCCACCTCTTATCTTCTTGATTTTTCAAATCTCATAAATCAGGTAGTTTTTATCTTCTTGATTTTTGAAAATCTTTATTTATCTAATTAATTATCTCATCTTTTCTCCGAACTTTTTTGCTTTCTGGCATCTTTTCCTTTTCAATTCTGGCTTGCATAAGAATACATACATGTTGTTAATGTATTCTAAGATTGGTGGGTGGAATTGAATTGAATTTCATGAGAATTCAAGTGTCCCATGTGAACAAGTAGACTGTATATAGGTGGACAGAACTGAGGAGTTGTTACAAGTGTTCTTAGGGACTGCACATTGTTGTTTCAGACTGGTTGTGTGTTCAAGAGATCTAAGATTGTATTTGTCATTGAAGATAGTGGGCAAGGGTGGTTATTTGCCTCACTTTGGCTGGAGTTTTGAAATATTCCCCTTAATTTTTTTCCAAAATTTAACACACAAATCAGCAACCAATCACTGATTAGCGTTATCCCCAAATGCAAACCAACATGGAAAGTAACTCTAACCAAGAATGTTCACCAAGATCCCAATGTGGGCGAGGTGATAGCATATGATCAGAGGATCATTAGGAATAAACTGAACTGAAATTACAATTCATCTGCTGATGCAGGCATCCACAAGCAGTGGGGATACTCCACTTATTCAGTGGGTAAGATTATTACATTATTAAAGGCGGCAAGCCAGCCATTTAAATCCTCACTTCCACTTATTAACGTGGAGGGAATATAGTCCACACAACCACTTATTTAGTGGGGGGAAACTTACAATTAAAGAAAGATGATTATTTAAACTCAACCACTCAATCGTGGGAGTATGAAATTTAAACTAATTGCAGCAAATAAAATAAATAGCTGTTAGTACTACTAATCAGCTTTACAATGAATTAAACAGCTGCAAATAAGAAAGATATGCTTCCAAATTAATCAATGGTTAGAGTAACACTTCCTCTAACTCTTACAATACAATAATGATATAAAAATAGCTCAAACCAGCATTATATAAAAAACTAAAAAGTTTGATATAAATCCGCAATTCTGGAAATGAATAACTAGCAACTATAAGAACAATTAAATGCTCATAACTTCACCAAAATACCTCTGAATGGCATGAAACGACGTGCAATGAACCTCTGGAGGATAGGCGCCCATGACAAGATGAAGAAACAGCCTCAAAAGTCATCCATTAATTTATGACACAATTCCCAATGCTCTCCAAATGGTACGGCTCTTGAGAAGGGCGATTTAGCAATATAAAATCAAAGACTTGGAAATAAATTCCAATCTCTTGTGGAAGGGGTTGTCTTGGGTCTAGAAACACTTTGCAAACATACCCAAAATGATATATAATTTGTTCAAAAAGCTGTTAATAAAAAACACTTTCAGCTGTAGCAATATCAGCAACACCAAAACTGAGAATAACTCCAAAATCTTCAACAATTGAACTTCATCTGCTAGTCTGAATGAGAAGCAGCAATAAAAACCAATTAGGTGTTGTCTCTCAAACACGAAATCGATTGGAATCTAGGAGGTAAGCATCCTTCAAAGAAATAATCACAATGTCATTTTGAGAGCATAACTTTAGCAATTAACAATAGATGATAAAAGTTGGAGCAAAACTTCTCTTTTAAAGAAAAAGAGGTGACTTTTCAAATTCCCAAAACTTCTCCAAGAATGGAACGCCAAAAGTCCCCTTTGAAATATTTTAAAATTCAAAATATTAAATCCTCCTTTAGAATGGCGTCCATTTCAAGGCACAATAAAACTTTATTAAATATTTAATATCTCCTTCATGAGGGCGTCCCCCTTCATGGCCACCTTTTAAACACAACTTAAAGTTAATGAACTAGGCCAAGGGTCAACTTGAAATTAAAACATTAATGCCTTGAAATATATGATTTCACCAAATAATGCTTTTTAAAGCCAAAATCAAACTCAAGCAATTGCTCCAACTGAAAAGATGAATTGAAGGCTGACAACTGAACCACTGCCAAAATTAGTATTTACTAAAAATAGTAAATACCTAGAAATGCCACAAACCTCCAAGCAAGGAAACCCTAATTTTACTTTTGATCAACCTACGGATTTCCGGAAATAGGCTATCAATCAAAGAAGAGCGTATGGCCAAAATGGGGACATTACAAGTTTTCTCATGGATTTTGGGTCCTCCAAGGCAGATTCATTGTGTATTCAATTGGTCTATTATTTATTCTCTTTGTCCATTCAAGTTAGTTTATTGAATTGTCCAAAAGTGCAGTTCCTAATTCCTTCACTTAGAACCCATATGTTGATGACTTTTGTATGGTTTAACCATCATATAGTTTATGGACCAAGTTGGTATCATAGCGAGTTCTTTCCTTGTGGAAGTTGTTGTAAGTGATTTTCTAGATTCATGCCCACAACAAGAGCAATTGGAGAAGATTTCTTGCCTTTGCAAAGAGACATTGAGTCTCATAGTTTGAAAAGGGAATTGAGAAGCATGGCAAGAGATGCAAAAACCCTTGATGAGGAAGCAAGGTTCCTCAACCTAGAAGCTGATTTTGTGAGTATATCTCAATCAATGGAGACAATAAGAGGGATCATGTAGGCTCTCATGGAGAAGTTATGCTGTTTGGAGGATGCCACAAGCAAGGGGAAGTCCCACTCCCATAATGAAGAAGAAGAGAAAAGCCATGGTGAATCAAGTCTACCAAAGAAACCTTTGTTCAAGGCTGATGCAAAGCCTAAAATTCCCCCTTCAAAGGAGACGTGGATGTAGAGAAGCTTGACCATTGGTCGGCTCAATTGAAGGTAGATTTTAGTATTCATGAGAACAAAAGATTTCCTTGCTAGATTTTAAATTTATATTGGAATGTGGACCTTGGTCTTGGGGCAACATCATATGTTTAAAGGCATCATCTCTAGAATTTTCCCTTTTGACCCTTTCTTTATGTTTCCAATTTGGGTTCATTGTGGAATCTCCCTCTATAGTTTTGGTGACTTGTTAAATTTTCTACCATTGGAAATTCTTTGGGTAGATTTTTGAATATTGCTTGTTTGATTGGTTTGCACTCCCACTCGACTTTTGCTAGGATTCATGCTGAGATGGATATTTGGGTTCATCTTTTGTAGGAAAATTAGCTTCAAGTTGGAGACAAAATTTAGAATCGACCCCTAGAATATGAGAGTTTCATTTCATTGTAGATCCTATTTCTTTATGGGCATTTTGTGGATGATTTTTGAATAGAATTTCTAAGAGTTGTGGGAAAGTTTCATAGTGGAAGGGTGTGAGCTGTCATCAAATTGTTTTGGTTAATTCTTCAATTTTTCACCTCAAGACTTGGCTTCATTAGCATCTATGTCTTTTCCTATGAAGGACCTACATGTGTTTGGAAAGATTGTTTGTCCTTCCCTTGTGAAGGTTTGTCAAAGTGACCACTCTTTAGTGGGTGCTCAACATGATTGTGCTCCCTCTAGTGTTCCTCACTAGAAGAGAGTGCCATGTCTTCATCCATGTCTTTTTACTTGCAAGGTATATCCCTTGAGAGGCTAAGTTTGGGTTGTAGTTAGCATAGTTAGTCAAAAGTAAATAAAAAGCAATAGAATAAATAAACAAATAATACATGTTTTGTTTCAGGAATTGTCCTCAATAGTGATTAGTTGATCGGGTGGTTGCCAACAGTTGGTGTCCTCAACCAATGCCAGCTAACTATTTATAGTTCCAAATCAAATGTAATCAGGGACAAGCACAAAGGCTATACATTGTAATGATTGCTGCCATATGAATATAATACCAATACACTGTTCTGTGCAATTACTATGTGATTACTTTATTCTATTAATGTTGTTTTGTACTTTCGTTTACTTTGTATTGCATTTACCACGTAGTGAGTAAACATTTGGCGCCATTGCCTAAGCGAATGTAGGGAAATCACTTGACGGTAGAATGGAGCCATGATGGGTTGACCGACAGAGGAACCCATGCAAACAAACGAGGAACGAGAAGACGACTTGACACAGGACCTGGTGAACCTGTGGGGCATTTTGTTGAGGGAGCACGTACAGAGGGAGGATCTCAGCCGAGAGATCCCCCAGTCGGTCATCTGGGACAGATTGAACGTCAACCCAGAGGTTGACCATCTCCTCAACCAATTGCCAAGGTTGCTGGCTTGTCATTTCATCATCCTCCAAGATCTGTGGGCAGAGAGTGATCAAGAACGCCGAAGATAGCATATACTACAACGGTACGAGAAAAGGACAAAGTAGGAGGAAGAGGAACGTGATACTAGTCGAAGATGTACTTCCGACCACCAATGATCGTACGACCAACATTTAATGCCCGTATAGCCTAATAAGGATAAGAACCAAGTACCAATCGGGCAAGAAACATCGAAAGAAAAGGTACAACGATCACTCAGGTTACAAGAGCAAGAAAACCGACGAGGAAGTCTAAAACAGATTAATGAAGATATTAATGAAATAAACCAATCTATTACAAGAGCACACCAAAACCTTGCTTGCTGAGGAAAGGGACGAAGGACCCTTTAGGACACTATGCGTAGCAAGCAGAGAAAGATATAGAATTAATGAAAATGAACTAATTGAAGAGCTTGAGAGTAGTATTCAACGCATTTGTGAGTCGTCCATATCGGACGACGATGAAGGGCCGAGAACTGGAAAATCTGAGCCTAAGACCCCAGCACAGAGGGAGTACTGGAACGAACCCCAGGAGACTTGAGGTGTAGAGGACGCTGACAAAGGACGTGGGGGAGACTCGTACGTGGCCAAGAGTGCAAGTGACGCACCGGGATGATGTGTGAGAACCAGTCCAGTTAGGTCCAACACACAAGGAGGGCATCGGGGAAGGATGGTGACTCCGCCAACCGAGAGGCAAAAGTTGCCAAAGTTCACGGGGAATGGGTCAGAAGATCTAGTACAGCACTGCAAGATGTGCGAGACTATTTGGATAGCCAACGAACAAGATGATGTGGACTATTGGCTGAGAGCGTTCCCAGCGACACTGAGGGGCGTAGCCATTGATCAGTACAACGAACTTGATGCAACCCACAAAGTATCATGGCGAACATTGAAGAGGGTGCTTGAGTAGGAATTTAAACTCCTTAGAGATGACAACAAAATTGTAGTAGAAATCTACAACACAAAGCAAGGAAAGAATGAGAACATAAGAGCCTACAATCGTAGACTCAAGGAGTTGCTGGGAAAATTGGAGACACAACCAACAGACGGCCTGAAGAAGAGATGGTTCATCGAGGGACTACTCCTATCATTAAGGAAGAAAATGAAAGTCGTACCTCCATCATCTTATGCCGAAGCATACAATCGGGTGATGGATATAGAAAGCGAAAACAAAACATCCTCTTGAGGGAAGAAAACGACGGATGATGAGGAGAGTATGGACGACATTAGTGATGGTGAGTCAAAAATGGTGCAAGCACTACAAAAGGATATGATAAGAATGATGAAGGAATTAAAGGCCGACAAGGAGAGTATGAAGGAAGCCAAAGAACTTTGGTGTACGGATTGCAATGGGGAAGGTCACACAAAAGAAAACTGCCCAAAGAAGCTGTTCTGCGATATCTGCCAAGTGATGGGACATTCCATCAAGGAATGCCCATACAGCCTAAAAACAAGGAGTGCGCAAGTACTCTTCACTTGGGAGAACCATCAACACCGTCGAACACACCATCAAAACCCCATAACAACTCCAACGCGTCCCCTGGAGGGTATTGCAATAACCAAAGGAGCAATAATAGTACCTTGAGAAGCAAGATACAGTATGATGGTAAAGGAAGGCCCATGATACAATGCTGAAAGTGCAACGAATGGGGCCACTTCACCAAGGAATGCCAGAACGGTCAAGGTTCGGGGGGAAGATTGTGCAAGTGGTGTGGTCCGGGTGATCATGAAGACAACAAATGCCCCAAGCAAAAAGGCATCCATATGTTAGATGTGGAGGAGCAAGAGGTACTAGCGATTACTAGAGCCCAAACAAAGAAGGTCACCTACCTAGATCCACGTATGAAAAAACAAAGAATGAAGCAATAGCAGAAGTGGAACGAGCGATGACGAAGGAACACAAAATACCCCTGGAGAACTCAAACACCTCTTGGTGGTTGGAGGTGGAAAACAATATTGTATGGCAGGGATTGCAGACCACCGTACCCATAAAGGTGACTGACCTCTAGTCTTTGTCGCAGTTGGGATTGGCGATCACGAATGTCGTCGGTGATGACAAACACCAACGACTAGAAGGCCAAAGGAAAGAATTGGTACCAGAACCACCACCGTACAGTGAACAAACCATTGACCCAATGCTACTGATGACAAACATTGGGAAGATGCTAGCGGTCGTACAAATGGAGATCAGAGGGAAAATCCTGACAAATACTATCGTCAATGGAGGATCGGGAGTCAATGTACTACCTGAAGACACATGGAAGAGTCCAGGAAGCCAACACTCTGGGCACCGACATTCTACTAGTGGGTGCCGATCAACACGACATCAAACCGTTGGGAACATTGATGGCGCAAAAGGTAATGATTGGGACACAGCCGTTCCTGCTAAACTTTGTAGTCATCCCACTACAGAGGAAGGCGTACGATGCGTTGCTCGAAAGAGGATGGTTGGTGGCAGCCAAAGAAAATCACAACTAGAAAAGAAATACACTGTCCATAGAGAGCAACGGGAGGAAGTACGTAATTGAGCCGAGGAATCAAGCAATCAGTGAAGAATTGGCATTGCCAAATTCAGAATCGGAGAGAGCTGGGGGAATGGAGGAAGGAGGAACTATAGAGCCAAATAATGAAGGCATTCTAGACCTCCAAGAATGCTCGGAGGATGAGAAATTCATTGAACGGACTGTTCCACTGGAAAATGGAAGATTATGAAGTTTTCCAACAAGACTGCAACATGCTACAAGCCAAAGATGAAGGGACGGGGGAAGACGAAGCATCAACTAGGAAAACATTCCCTCTAGAGTATGGAGAATATAAGGAGTGGCCAAAGTAGATGACACACCAGCACATCACTTCAAAGGAGATAAGGCGATCAAGTATGAGGAACCGAACATAAAGAAAGTCAACCTCGAGGAAGACGACAATCCCCATACGATCCTAGTGGGAGAGGATTGGAACCCCGTACTAAATGTAGCCACATTCAAGATTTTCACGGAGTACAAGGACGCCTTCACATGGACGTATAAGGACTTGAAGGGTGTACCTCCGGAGTTGTGCATACATAGAATCCCACTAGTACTAGAAGCACAACCCGTACGAAAGAGACCGTATCGGATGAACAAAAACTACACAGTGAAGGTACAACAAGAAATTGAAAAGATGCTCGAAGCTGGAATCATATTCAAGGTAGAAGTGAGCGACTAGGTGTCACCAATCGTGATATCACTGAAGAAAGAATCAGAGCAGATCCGTATATGCGTAGACTTGCGAAGCCTCAACGCGGTGACGATAAAAGATCCCTTCCCGATCCCATTCACCGATTCAATATTGGAAGTAGCAGGTCACGAGATTTACTCATTCATGGATGGGTTTTCAGGGTATAATCAAACAAGCATAGTTGAGGAGGACAAACTCAAAACAATGTTCGTTGTTGAAGACAAAGTGTATGCATATAACTAGATGCCATTATGTTTGTGCAATGCCCCAACAACGTTCCAGAGGATAATCCTACATATATTTGATAAGATGTTCGTAGGGAATTTCAAGGCATTCTTGGATGATTGGTCCATTTTTAGCAATGAACAAACACATCTAAAGGCCCTTTAGGAATGCATGGAGCGCTATAGAGCAGCTTGGTTGGCACTCAACCCCAAGAAGTGTTGGTTTGGTACGCCAAGGGAAATTGCCCGGACACATAGTTTGTAAGGCAGGACTAAAGACCGACCTTGACAAAATTTGGGTGATTGTGTAGATGGAAACACCTCAGAACGTCAAGGGAGTGAAGTCATTCCTCAGTCACGTCGGATATTATAGAAGGTTCATAAAGAACTTTGCCCAAATATCATATCCATTAGACATACTCACGAGGAAGGGGCAACCTTTGAGTGGACCGAAGCACAAAAAGCAACCTTCAAGGAATTAAAGGTATGGTTGATCAGTTTGCCAATCTTGGTGTACCTGGATTGAAACAAGAAGTTTCACGTGCACATGGATGCTTCAAACTTTGCAATTAGAGCAACACTGGCACAAGTGGGCATTCAAGGATTGGACCATCCGGTATACTTCGCCAGTTGGCTATTGTCCAGAGTGGAGAAAAACTATAGTACAATGGAAAGGGAAGCCTTGGGAATGGTGTACGCCATACAAAAGTTCAGGCATTACCTATTGGCGACCCTCTTCACATATGTGGATCATCAAGCACTGATGTACCTGGTGAACAAGCTGATCATCCAAGGGAGGGTAAGCCAATGGTTGCTACTCTTGCAAGAGTTTACATTCACCATCTTGTACGGACGGGGAAGAGTCATGTCATCGTGGACCAACTGTCAAGAGTACGGCCCGGTGAACCACCCTACGGTGTAAATGAAGACTTTTTTGATGCACATCTATTTCAAATAGCGGCAGTGCCCCCGTGGTATAAGAAGATTGGGGAGTACCTATCAACATCGTCGTTCCTGAAGGACATGCCATCGGTAGAACGACAAAAGTTCGTACTGAAGAGCAAAACCTTCCAACTCATCAACAGGTTGTTGTACAAGATGGGATTCGATCAAGTACTCTGACGATGTGTCATGGAGGAAGAGATCCTAGGAGTATTGAAGGAAGCATACGAGGGATTGGTAGGACACATGGGGCTCGATGCCACGACAAGAAAGATTCTATTAGCGGGCCTTTGGTGGCCGACCATTCACACTGATGCATGGGAATGGGTGGTAGGGTGCAACACATGCAAGAGGGTAAACCTTTGAAGAGGGACTTCATGTCACTATTTCCGTCACAACTTCAAGAGCTATTCGAACGATGGGGACTTGATTTCATCGGGCCATTGAAGGTGAGTCAACTGCACAGATGCAAATGCATAGTTGTTGCCACGGAGTACCTAACGAAGTGGGTGGAGGCCAGAGCACTACCAGACAATACTACAGAAGTACGGCGAGGTTCATGTACGAGCAGACCGTTACAAGGTACGGGATACCAATTTAGATTACAAGTGACAGAGGTCACTTCGTCAATCACGTCATCCAACTGATGACAACAAAGTTCAAGATTTTGCACAACCTATCGAGCCCGTACTACCCAAGAGTGAACAGACAAGCAAAATCCACTAACAAAGTACATGTATCGGTCATCCATAAATCTTGTGGCATTGAAGAGGCAGACTGAGAGGAAAGACTACCGACCGTACTCTGGGCGTATCATACGACTTACAAGGTAACAAACGACCACACGCCCTTCCAACTCATGTACGGGCAAGAAGATGTAGTATCGACAGAATACATGGTGCCAAGCTTACGGATTGCAATAGAAAATAGACTTGGTGATACAGATATTTTGGAGAGACTATTCCAGTTGAATAAGTTGGATGAACAACGAGTACTAGCTTAGTGGGCGATGGAGGTGATGCAAAAATGGCGGAAGTTCTAGCACAACAAGCACCCTCGGCGAGCAAACTTCTAGTCGGGATAGTTAGTTCTAAAGTATAACGACCGTAACGAACTGAAACTGGGCAAGTTTAAAATAAGGTGGTTGGGGCCATTCTGAATTCACGAAGTGGGAGAAAACGAAGCAATTAAACTAGAAAGACTAGACGACACTATATTGAAGGATCTTGTCAACGGGTCGAAGTTAAAGACTTACAAAGAAAGAAGAAGAGAACCTGTGCAGATAAATATGCTTGGATACGCAACCAGAGAAGATTGGCCTATGCAGAGCAAAGAAGCCATTGGAGAGCAAGACTGGGGCTTAGGAGGCAGTGGATCCATTGCAGAGGAAGATTGGGCCGTAACAGGAGGGGGAGGAGAAGAAAGACTTGCCTACAAGCGAGTAGAAGGCATCGCAGTACCTCTAGTGCATAAGCACTTAACCAATGCCTTGTTTGGAATCCCTGCTCTCTGGAAGAGGGTACATGGCCACTGGCAATATCATGCAACTTACGAAGGTATAAGGAGAGGGTACTTGGCGAAGGAGCTTGACAAGGAAGCCCAAAAAGAAAAGGAAGAGCAAGCCGCAAAAGAATGAAGGGAATGAGAACAAGATGAAAGCGACGAAGAAGAGTGGTTGGATGATGAGGAGTGGAACGCGTACGTAGAGGTGGGACTGTGCCTGAAAACAATTATAATGATAGAAGATACCTTCATCTCACATGTTGATGGATATATCGAAGACCTACTCAAGCATATGAGAACAGACGGATGAAAGATGCTGAAGGTGGCAAAGATAGTGACAACGGATGGACTGTGGAGGGTTGTGCCAAACCCAGCTGAGGCACCAACGGTGGAGGGCGAGGAAGTGACATGGTACCAGTAGTATGATGCGTGGTACATCGATGGAAGTTTTGAAGGTATAGGTTTTGCCCCTCTAGTAGACAAGTGGTTTGATTTAAAATTCATGGGTACGTGTTGCGATGAAGAATGTTATAAGAGACCCCCACATACATGTAAATGGCACTATGCTTGAGAATTAAAGGTCCACAAAGGTGATGAACACAGGGGCCGAAAGAGAAAAAATGAAGAGGAGAGAAAGAATGATAAGGAGAAAAAACGAAAATTGAAGAGAGAGGAGAGAGAAAGTGGGAAATTTATAATGGAGAAGTGAAAAAATAAGAAAAGGGAGAAAAATGAAGACGAAGTTAAAAAATGATAAAGTAGAAAAAACAAAGATAAAAGATGGAGAAATAAAACGAAGCATATTAAAAAATAAAGGGGAGGAGTTAAAGTTTAAAATGAGAAAAATAAAGTTTATTAAAACCTATGTCGGAAATCAACCCGTACGACCAAGAGGAAGACAGGACAAAATATATAAAATACAAGAAAATGTCGTACGGTTTGATAAAATCAAATCAGTTCGTACGAAATTACAATTGAAGGGAGAACGAGAAGGAGAAAAACCGTACGACCAAGAGAAAGACGACTAGGGCAGAGAACATCAAGCCGTATGATCCTGCAAAGACAAGGTGGGATGAACAATGGTGCCGTACAAGGGAAGAAGGCAATAGTACAAGTGGGAATTCATGCTGTATGGTTGAATAAAACTTGGGCTGTACAATGCACAAAGGAAGCAATGAACGCCGTACAAAGAAGAGACCATTGGAATGCCGTATGAATCAAGAGTCTTAAGGTCATGCGAGTTGGTGAATTGAAGACCATACAAAGAGTCCAAGCCGTACACCAACAGGAGGAACACACCATCGTGTAGGCAAACTCAAGGCCATACGAGTGAATAACAAACCGTCCACTATGAGGAGGTTGGTCGTATGTTGGAACAAGGAGGCCATACAAAGCAAGCAGAGGAACGCCAAAGTCAAGTCCGTACCATCCATCGAGCCACTTAAAACTCATGCCAGAATCAAAGCCATACCATTCATAGACCCTAGAAAAGCAAGGCAAGAAAACTATATAATATTCCAGTCCATACCATTCATCGATTCAAACAGTATTCAATAGTGTCACTTTCACAAGTGGAGGAAAATGGATGCTAGCATAGTGGAAAAGGGAAAAGAATAGTGTTCAGGGCTAAGGTGGCAAGAGGCAAAGCAAATAAAGGGAAAAACGACAATGTGGCAACAAATACTCTGACCTAGGAAAGCCTTACAGGCATAAAATGCAAGACTTGGTGGTAGGAGATAGCTCTAGATTACCCTATCAAAAGAGCACTTGCTTTAGCCCAGGTAGATAAAGTAGCTCAATGTCCTTTTTTCAATTTGAGAGAATTTGAATGCTACTTGAAGGCGATTGTGTCAAATTATAACCACCACGCCCATAGAAGCACCATTGATTATGAGGGTTACCCGGTCACCATTGCCTTCTACCCAAGTGACTTCAGGAGGGTTTTTGGGATACCTACGTCTGAGCAGGTGATTGCCAAACCAACGACCAAGATGAATGCACAACAGAAAGAAGTGATTATAAAACACATATGCAGGCCAAATTTAACCCCAAAGGAAAAAGAAACAATTTGGAATGCAGGTGCTAGAGCATTGAGGAAGCAGATGTTGGCAAACTCTAACTCGAAGTGCTTAATAGACCTTATTAAATGCAAACTGACAGGAGCAAGTAGAGCTTCAAACATAGCTACATGGATGGTCGATTACATGTTTGGGCTGAGCATAGGAAGGGTGTATAGCTGGGGCGTTGTACCTATCAGAGAGAATTAGAGAGTTCTTGGGGTGCAAACATAAAGCCTTTTATATGACCTAGCATTTGATAGCTTTGTTTCTGGACGTCGTATATAATCAAGTGCCGAGAGGCAAGTTGGGAAAATTGCAACCAACAGAAGACTATGACCCTTCTTGGCCAACAGTATTCTAGTGGATCACCTTGGATGCGCAGATAGCAAGTGAAGAGCCAAGAACGGGGAAGAGGAAAAGGAAGCAGGAAAGTAGTGACGAATATGAGCAGATGGCATTGTCCTCGTCTACAGCCAACACTACACCTGAGGCGTTTACAGTGGAGGTTAATCCCCGTGTACCGGCACCAACAGAGGGGCAAGAGTTAGCCAAAGGAGGAGCAGTCAAGGGGGAAGGAGGAGTTGCCGAGGAGGTTGAGGCTGAGGGTGGAGTAGCCAAGGGAGCAGTAGTGACTAGCACGGTGGAGGAGATTGCCACCATTTCCCTAGCGTCACTAGAAGGGGAAACACCACATGTGAACAGTTGGTTACAATTGCTGGGATCTCCTATACGAGTAGAAGACATATCTCCCCTACACTCACCTCAGCAGATGGAGATAGAGGCGGACATAGAGCAGAGAGAAGCCGTAGCGGTGGAGAGCATACACTTGGTTGTGACAATGCCAGCCATCAAGCATCCAACAACTGAGATCAGAGAGCCCACACAACAGGTAGTGCAGATTCCTTCCGATGATGAGCCCAACACTATGCAAGCCAGCCATAGCTACCTTCGCGGAAGCAGATGAGTCAAGTGATTCAGCCTTGTCAAAGGGAATTGTCATTGAAATTCCCAAACTGGACAGGGAGGATCCAATGAAGACCATTGTGTGATACCTTCACAGTTTGGATCCTATCTCTGCAATGATGCAAGAGGTATCCGACATTGCCAAAACCTTAAACTGCAACTACTTTCCTGTAGTAGGGTGCGAGGCACGGAGGATTCTGAATTTCATGAACACAGAGAGCAGCAAGGAATTCGGCCACATTTTTATAGGTGAAGATTGGCCAGACAAAGAGACACCAGATATGATGGCGGCCTGGCTCCCCAAGTGGCCAACATTCCATGGGAGGAATGGCAAGTTGGTAGCTCAACTTTTTGAGATGGAGATGGCTTACAGGTAGTTATTTATGTATGCAAAACATATGAGGTGAACTATTCCATAATGACCACCGGGGTTGATCAGGCGATAGCCCTTTCCCAGAAGATCCGTGCAGAGGCCGATTCCTCCAACCAACTTCTGGAGAGCGAGCTTCAGCAGAAGACTCATTTATTGAGGGAGGAGAAAGCGAAGGTGATTGCTAGGGAGGAAGCACTGCTTGATAAAGATAGGAGGATACAGGCCCTCAAAGAAGAAATGGCCAAGCAACTAGAAGCAAAGGACAAAGAGATAGAGAAGGTCAACAAGCATTTGAAGGAGGCGGTGCATTTGGTGAAGACAACAAGGGAAAAGGTGTTGAAGGCCACTTGCCATTTGCAGCAGCGAACCGAGGAGGTGTATCGACTAAGACAACTTACCACTCGAGCAACCACCCCTACTTCATCAGTTCCCCCACCGCCAAGGACGTCTTCTCAACCCTCCTCCCACTAAATTACTTGTAGTGTCTCCCAACTTTTGTAGTATTCGTCTGGAAAGACGATTTTTTTCTTGGGGGGGATGATGTAGTTAGCATAGTTAGTCAAAAGTAAATAAAAAAAATAGAATAAATAAATAAATAATACATGTTTTGTTTCGGGAATTAGTCCTCGATAGTGATTAGTTGATCAGGTGGTTGCGGACGATTGGTGTCCTCAACCAATGCCGGCTAACTATTTATAGTTCCAAATCAGGTGTAATCAGGGACAAGCATAGAGGCTATACATTGTAATGATTGCTGCCATATGAATATAATACCAATACACTGGTCTGTGTAATTACTATGTGATTACTTTATTCTGTCAATGCTGTTTTGTACTTTCGTTTACTCTGTATTACATTTACCACGTAGTGAGTAAACATGGGTTCCTCCATGCAAAGGGTGTTGTGCTTGAGTCTCATGTTTCACATATTTTAGAGTTAGCCCCTTTAAGTGATGTGTTGAATAGTCTGGATGCATGGACTCCAATCTTGAATTGAAAATCCTAGGTAAGAAAAAATGATTTTAGATAAATGATCTTAGATGTTGTTTGAAGAAAGGGAGGGCCTAATTCCTTGGTTTGGATGGCATGTCGGGTTGTGTTTTGCCTAATTGGTTTTGGGTTTTTGTTAAGTTGCTTGTGTGGCAAACTTATTGCTTTGGAATATGTTGGTTTCTTGTTTTACTTTGGTTGTGTTTGATGTTTCTTAAAAGAGGGCCTACTTTAATCCTTTGAGAAATAACATGTAAGCATTGCCAAGTTTAACCTTTGAACAAGAATGTGAGGTAAAAGAGCATACACAACTAATTTACTTTTTTGCCACTCCAACTAACACTTTACATGAAATTAAGTTCATTCATCATTCTAACTTTCTAATGCAAGTATAGAGCTAAAATAACGCTTATACATACAAGGGTGACTCATGATCTACTTTGCATTGTCTATTCATTGTATAGGTCCTGAAAGGAGGAATATTACTTTCCACTAACTATTTAATTGCAGTGATTTTTCCCAATATGTTGAAACTTTGTATTTTTTGTTAGTGTTTTATAGCTTCGGGAGATATTTTCCCTTAAAATAAAATGATCTTCAGGCAGGTCAGCCTTTGTCTTACAAATAATA
Source organism: Sequoia sempervirens (assembly GCA_007258455.2). Lineage (NCBI taxonomy): Eukaryota > Viridiplantae > Streptophyta > Pinopsida > Cupressales > Cupressaceae > Sequoia > Sequoia sempervirens. The sequence goes on along the minus strand of VDFB02266992.1, from coordinate 10,479 downwards.
TTTATATTTTTTCTAGAGCCAACCTAGAAAGGAGGTCGCCTAGCATTGTATTTAAAGAGGATAGAGTCCTCTCATTTCATCATCAATTCATTCACTCCAATTTGCATCTATTCAGAAGCAGGTTTGCATTCTTCAACAGCAGATCCATTTCAAGAAGTGTTATCATTGGCTTCAAGGAGAAGTGACATATCTCATTGTATAAGACTCGGCCTATTCTAGGGCCTGATTTTGTATGCAGTCTTTTGCGGTTATTCTTCTGATTTATATGAGAATATTATTTGCTGGGGTTTTCTCCCTCAAGTAGGAGGGTTTTCAAGCAGGTTCAAGAAATCCGATCAGATTTGACTAAGCAAAAATTGCAGGATTGTGGGGAACTTGAAATAATGACAAATCTTTGAAGTAATATTTTATTGGAGTTAATTTACAGTTTTTGGCATATCAGATTTATTACAGGGACATTACACATTCAGAGGTATTTAAATCATAATACTGCCGTCAGCTTGAATGTATCAGGAGCTCTCTGTTTGTGCGCTGCTTGATATGAAGACAAAAGCCCAATCGCATAAGAGACAAGTATCCCAGGGTCAAGAAAGACAAATAAGAATATTATAAGGACGATTTCTGGAGGAAACGCATAAAGCAATATAAAGGAATCGATTCTTATTATTTTGGAGCTCCGATAAAAGCCATATTGCAAGTAAAGTCAGAAAAGTCAGAAATCATATTTGAGACTAATGCTCCTTCACCTGTCCGGAGTCGCTTACAGTGGTGAAATATAACATATTCAGGAAAGTAAAGCCAGCGTTGAATAAGTCAAGATTGGATACAAACAAAGATCAGGTCCTGCTTTCATTCTTGATTGATGCTTGCTGAATAAGACAAAACAATCAGCTAGAAGGAAGTTCGCAGCCAGTAAGAAGGTTGCCAAACAAGGATGCAGCTATCTAGACACCAAATTCGAATTATCTTGTGGAGTTTGTGAAGAATTGTAGTTTTTGGATCAAGACACCTGGGTGTAGCATATCTGAGACAAATCAAATTGAGTCTATTATTCTAGGAGATCTAACTGCTGGAGTTTATCACAGCAGCTACAGGACAAATCAGGGAGTCTTCCTGGTCATCGTGTATTTCAAGACTGCCACACTCTACCCAGGTTCTTTCTTATTGATGTTAATCATCATTATCATTGTATATCTGCTTATATATAGCTGTTAGGGGATTACCATATCGTTACAAGCAGCTGCAAAGTGCTTTTAGACAATTTAGAGGAATTATTTCTCTAATCATAGGAAGTTTGAGATAAGACGAATTTTGGGATTAATCAAGAATTTAGAGGACGACTAGGAGAATATCGTCATTTGTGAATATTGTATTCAAGGAAGAGACAAAGAGACGCCTGTCGGAAGGTGCTTGGGAGATGTTTGGATGCATCATTAAAATATATATACGAACAAAACAGATAGAATATTTGTTTGTCAAATACATCGAATGGTTTGGAGGAGCCGATATCATTATCAGCTGGAATGTATATACAAGAAATTAAAGGAACAAAGGTCCGAGATGGTTCTGGCAAGATATTGGTGACAACAGTTGGTATGAAAACAAGATGAGGGTAAATTGATGGCAACATTGAGTGAAGGTGGTGAAGATGAAACACCGCTACAGGTCTAGCTCAATGGTGTACCAACAACAAAAAAATAAGTATTTTATGTTTGTACCTTTGAATAATGATCATGGATTTTCATGTAGTTAATAATAACTCATGCAATAACATTGGGAATAGTGAATCATGTATGCTACTAGCATTGGTCTGTATATTCCTCTTCGGGGTAGTTTGATTTTATGAACTATTGTTAATTTCTTTAAAATGCAGATGGATCGAGGAGCAAAAGGATGATGGATTAATTATTAGAGATTGCATAAGGAATTCAAAGGAGGAAGAGCTTGAGGCATCCAGTGAGGAAGTCATGCTGGTTGGAGAAATGAACAAACATGAAGACTTAGCTCACAGCCATGAGACTGAGTTGGTGGCACATAACTTCACTGGAGACATCTCTCGAGGGCACAAGGTTGGGTCAGCCTTGGATGGAGAGTTTGCATCAGCAAAGATGATTGAGAAGGATGAAGACACTAAACATTGGTACAACAGAAATCCTATCCTCCTGATTTGGAACAACAATCTATAGTTATTGCATGGTCAACTATTGGCAACCCTTGAAAGAATTATGGAAAACAGTGAGGCTCCTATCAAAGATCATTGGAGAAGACATGCTAATGGCTATTGGATTGAGAGATGTGAAAGCAAAACGTTTTTCGATTCTTTGTGAGTTGGGTAAATCAATGACATGAGGACTAAGGTTCTAAGATTCGTCAATGGAGGGGAGTTCACTTCCAGAGGATTTTTGTAATCTCTGTATTGAGGCAGGGATCAAGAGGGAGTTCTGTATTCAGCAAAATAGAGTCCTATGTCTCGAGGAACTAGAGTGACTCATTGAGAAGAATTGAAGGTGACAGCTAAGTAGGTTGCAGTGTTGCAAGGCCAGGTGCTAAGTCCTTGGAAGACCTCTTCAGCTGCAGAGAACAGAATTGCACAAGGTAGTCAACCTTGTTTTGACTTTGGTAGCACCGCAAACCTATTCAGAATAGGGTGATCTGGGATGAGGTTGAGGAGGACAATCCTGGACTCTCGCAAGTCAATAGTGCCAGAAGTGTGCATTACCGTTCCTCTAAGGCAAGCATTGCTGGCAATCTTGGATGAGGAGGTCAGGAGGTTGATGCAAGTACTTGGAGCTTCAGAGGGAGTCGCATCATCATGAAGATTTGTTGTAATGTATATTTCTCTAAGACGGAGAAATATGAGGTGAAAGCCCTTGTAGTGTATATTTCTCTGAGACGAAGAAATATGAGGTTAAAGCCCTTGTAGTGTATATTTCTCCGAGACGGAGAAATATGAGGTGAAAGCCCTTATAGTGTATATTTCTCTGAGATGGAGAAATATGAGGTGCAAGCCCTTGTACATCTCTGAGACTGAGATGAGACGTCATGTTGAAAGACTCCATGATGAGGATATCTTGTATATCTTTGAGATTGAGATGAGACGTCATGTTGAGGGACTCCATGATGAAGATATCTTGTACATCCCTGAGACTGAGATGTGTTTCTTTCCACAAATGGGAGTAGCCATTGTGGACGTCATGTTGAGAGACTCCATGACAAACCTTTGTACATCTCTGAGGCTGAGATGTGTTTTCCACAAATGGGTGTAGCCATTGTGGACATCATGTTGAGAGACTCCATGATGAACTCGTGTACATCTCTGAGACTGAGATGTGTTTTTCCACAAATGGGTGTAGCCTTTGTGGGTGTCATGTTGAGAGACTCCATGATGAGGATATTTGAAAATACCTCCCTAGCTAAGAGGGAGTGTTAGTGTTTTATAGCTTTGGGAGATATTTTCCCTTAAAATAAAATAATCTTCAAGCAGGTCGGCCTTTGTCTTACAAATAATATTTATATTTTTCTAGAGCCTACCTAGAAAGGAGGTCGCCTAGCATTGTATTTAAAGAGGATAGAGTCCTCTCATTTCATCATCAATTCATTCACTCCAATTCGCATCTATTCAGAAGCAGGTTCGCATTCTTCAGCAGCAGATCCATTTCAAGAAGAAGTGTTATCATTCACTTCAAGGAGAAGTGACATATCTCATTGTATAAGACTTGGCCTATTCTAGGGCCTGATTTTGTATGCAGTCTTCTGCACTTATTCTTCTGATTTATATGAGAATATTATTTGCTGGGTTATTCTCCCTCGAGTAGGAGGGTTTTCCCAGGGTAATCACTGTGTTCATTGGTTATGTGTTGCTTTTTTTGCTTGTTTACATTTCTGATCTGAAAAACTAACATTTTTTCCTTGCATAGATGAAGAAGAAATCCTTTGTAGGTAGGAAGATAGAACACGAGCAATGCAGATTGTTGATTTGTTTCATCAACAATGCTTGCTCAATTCTAATATCTGACAAGTTTTGTAAATAATTTGGGTATTGGTAATCATTGGATCTTTGATGAATGGTTCACAAGGACTAATGAAGAGTAAGAACATTGTGGTGTCAGTCTTTAATCTCTGCTGTGGATCTTTTGATCCAATAGCTTGTGTTGGTTCCATTTTTTGGAGAGGATATGTGTTAGATGGTAGCCTTGACATTGGTTGATACAAGGATGGGTGGGCCTACAAAGTATCTTTTGGAGTTTGATACAACTTTGGTCACGAGTTCATTAGGAAGCTTGCTCCATTGCAAGATTTTACTAATTGGACAGTCCATGAATGTTTGGAGGTTGTTGGAGACAATGTTAGGTGTAAAGAAGCGACCATTGTTGATTTGTTTGATCAGCAACCCACAAAGGTTGAAAATGGATTCTTGAATATTTATTATTTTCAGGTGAAGCAACCATTGCTGGATTCCTTGACCAATGGTCTCTAGGTTAATAAATAAATAAAGTTTAAACCATCGGGATAATCCTCAGTGTCAATGAATTGAATCTAGTAGTACATTTGATTTGAGAAGGATAAAGATATTAGTATTCATGCAGCGATAGTTGTCAATGCTTGGTGGCGTCCACTAATCAATGGCCCATGATGCTTTGGTTGAGTTCAGTTGTAAGGAGAAAGAAGGAAAACAATTGTTGATCTCTTGATCTAATGGCCCACAAACACCAGGAGAGCATAAAGGAAATAAAAAATGGTGAACATCGATGAGGTTATGAACGGATTCTAATTGAAATCAAATATGAATTTAATGGGGCATGCAAATCATCGAAGATGCATTTCCAGCATGCAACTACTCCTCCACTACGACCATTAATACATGCACCTATTGGGAGGTTATTTTGGGTGGGGATTTTCAAGTTACTCAATATGCCAAGCTGCATTCAGTTAGGTACTCCTGTATGATTGAAATATTCCGAGCCAATTTTTTTTTCGTTTTTTCAAATTACAAATTACAATCAATGCACCCGTTAAGGTTAAAAGATAAACCAAAACGTGCTGAAGCAACTCTAACCAGAATGTACACCAGGATCTCGATGTGGGCAAGGTGTGAGCATTGGTCAGAGGATCTAAATCAAATTGCTTATGCAGGAACTCTAACCAAGAATGGCGCCGAAGATGGCGAGCATATGGTCAGAGGATCTTCTACACTACGAACTGAAAGGGAACTCGACACCAAGTATGTGCTACCCAATCCAGTATGGAGTGAGGGGCGACCATATGGCAGAGTGTTACAAAGTACAATGCTTGAAAGAAATACTAAAAAGCTGAAAGTACTCAACACCCAGAATGTGCTTGCTAACCCAGAGTGGGAAAGTAGCTACCATAGGGCGGAGGTAAATTAAATACAATATCAAATGCTGAAAGTAAAGATGAGCATTACAATTTGATAAAGCAAGACTCTAAATTGCTGTCAGTACTACTGCCAGCTTACAATATGAAAAATGATATCTTGCTAACAATGCGCAACAGCATATAAATAGAGTTGCAACAATATATTAGAATTTCTTTTGCTGAGAAGTAAGCTTAAAACTTGAAATAGCACTAAACAGATCCAACCTCTTTTTCAAACTTGGGCAGTCCCCAATGAAGCCTCCGCATAGCCTTCAATGAACTCTCACACCCATCCAATAAGGAAGTTGCAGATTTCTCCAAACTGTTATGTCAGACCTGCACCTTTCAACAAATAACCAGCAGCAAATAGATCCGTTGAATAGCTCGTAGCTCACTCCCTACTTACTCAAATGACATAATATTGAATGCAAAACACTACTAGTAAGGGGGCGCTCAAACCCACAACAAAAAACAGACTTAAAATGCAAACTTTATTAAATGCACAATTCCCAAGACACAGCAAATGGTATGGCCCAGCTCAGGGGCGATTTCTCTTTTAAAAATCAGACACTTCTCTAAAAATTCCACAAACTTGCACACATGGGCGCCTTGCCTAGATGGAAGGGATTATGCAATACCCATAACACATATTTTTGTCTTTTTTGATTTATGAATAAAACTCAAATCTGCTGAAGCTAAAATGCAACTCTAGAAATTTATCTAATATGCAAGAATCTGATCTAGACAGCCACAAGCTGATTACAATGCACACAAGTAAATGCAAACTCACAAACTAGACTATTTCACCACTAGTTGCTGTATTGCAAGCAAGAAGCAATGCCCGAGCTAGGAGGCCTTCATTCCTCGAAGCAGTTCCAGAGCCAAACCGGCAGCATAACAATACTGTAGACAAAAGATGATCTCAATGATAACCAAAGGCTCCCTTTTATAATTTTCGGTTGACCCCTTCTCGAAACCCTAACCTTCTTTTTGGGTCAAACCCTAATCCCAAGAGATGGCGTCCCCTTTCTTCACTTTGACTTTTGATTAAATTCACAACTTAGGAAAAGGCGTCCCACTTAAGGTTCTTATTTCAACCTTAATAAATTCAATATAAATTCAATATAAACTCAATGATGGCGCCACCCTTCAAGTCCACCTTTTAAAATAACATTAAGTTAATAAACTAGGCCAAGGTGATAAAATAACATTAAAATATAATGTTATTTTTAAGTAAAATGAGCTTATCTCTCCGAAACTGCATTTTGAAGCCCGAAACTGAATACGCCAATTGAGTCCGCTGAAGAGGAAAGCCAACTGCCTAAGACCAATCTGTTTACTGCCAAAAATAGAATTTACTAAAAATAGTAAATTCCTGAAGATGCTCAGAATGCCGAGACGAACATACCACTGCGAAGCTCTCTGAAAACCCAGAAAGAATCCGCTACTGAAACAACCAACTCTGAACAAGAACTTCCTTCAAAATAGGAAACCCTAATTTTACCTTCCGACTAGCCTACGGGTCTCCAGAATATGCCAACGGTCATTGAAAAGATCAGGCTTGAGACGGGGACATTACAGTCCGCCCTCCCCAAGATTGCTTGTCCTCAAGCAATTGCAAGCCTGGATGTTGTAGAACCTCATCATTCTCCCAAGTTGCATCCTCCAAGGGCAAATTTTTCCACTACACCAAGTATTCTCTGATTGTTCTTTTCCTCAAAGAACGTTCTCTGAAATCAAGTATCTCCTCTGGAATTAGAACCAACTGTCCTTCTTCATCCAAAGGTGGCAACTGTGATGAAGCAACCACATTATGTCCAAGTGCCTTCTTGAGGCGAGACACGTGGAAGACATTGTGTACTCTGCTGTCAGAAGGTAGCTCCAACTCATAAGCTACTGCCCCAACCTTTCTGATGACCCTGAATGGCCCATAGAAGCGAGGTTTGAGCTTCTCAGCTCCACTCTTCTTGAGAGTAGATTGTCTATAAGGCTGTAATCGGAGATATACCATATCCCCAACCTCGAAAGAACGCTCAACACGCCTCTGATCAGCATATAACTTCTGCTGATTCTGTGCAATCTGCAGGTTGTTCTTCAAAGATTTCATGATGTCTTGGCTCTGCTGCAACAAGTCCTTGGCTTGAGGTGCTTTACTATCACCAAACACCAAATCGGCAAAGCTAGGTGCTTCATACCCATAGAGAGCCATGAAAGGAGACATCTTAATTGACATATGAAAGGAAGAATTATAACAATACTCCCCTATGTGAAGCCACTTAACCCAAGCTCTTTGCTGTTCCGACACATAGTTTCTCAAATAGCCTTCCAACCACTTGTTCACTACTTCTGTTTGTCCATCTTTCTGGGGATGGTAACTAGTGCTTGGAGTGAGCACAGTACCACTCATTCTGAAGACCTCTTGCCAAAAAGTGCTTAGGAACTTGCTGTCCCTATCACTCACAATGTTTTTCGGCAACCCATGCAACCTAAACACCTAATGAAAAAACAGATCTGCAACTTGGGCTGCTGAAAAAGAGCTATTAATGGCGAAAAAATGAGCAAATTTGGTTAGTCTATCCACTACCACATAGATACAATCCTTCCCTTGGGCCTTGGGCAACCCTGTGATGAAATCCATCGAAATGCTTTCCCATTTTTTATTGGGAATTGGAAGTGGTTGCAGCAAACCAGCTGGTAATGTATGCTCATTCTTGTTCATTTGAAAAACAGGACACTCCTGAATGTAGCGTTGTACTTCTCCTTTCAAACCTTTCCAAGAAAATCTTTCTCGGATCTGCCTATATGTCTTGAAAAATCCTTGGTGACCAGCAACCGGAATATCATGAAACGTCAAAAGAATCTTCTTCTTAAGCTTAGAATCAGCCACCAGAAAGATTCTCCCCTTATAGTGTATCAATCCCTCAATCACCTTGTACCTTTCATCCTGAAAAGTACCCTCAATAATGCTGGTTGCAAACTGATTTTTGGCATAATCAGCAAGCAACATGTCCCTCCAGTCTGCAGTAAGCTCACACAATGAGTTAAGATGGGGTCTCTTGGATAGAGCATCAGCCACAATATTATTTTTCCCTTTGACATATTCAATGTCAAAATCGTAAGCTTGAAGCTTACTCACCCACTTCTGTTGCCTCTCGTTCAGGTCCTTCTGATGCATGAAGTGTTTGAGGCTATTGTGATCGGTCTTGACCACGAACTTGTTTCCCACCAAGTACTGCCTAAACTTGGCTAATGCATGCATAATGGCAAGCATTTCCTTGTCATAGATAGAGTATGTTCTTTCCACACCCCTTAGTTTTCTGCTCTCAAATACAATGGGATGTTTGTCTTGCATCAAGATAGCCCCAACTTCTTCACCGGATGCATCACATTGCAGCTCGAAAGGCTTGGAGAAATCCGGAATAGCCAGAACCGGACAAGAGCTCATAATCCTCTTAAACTTGTCAAAAACAGTTTGAGCCTTTTCTGACCAACAAAAGGCTCCCTTTTTGGTGAGATCAGTAAGAGGGGCAGCATTCTGTGAATATCCTTTTACGAATCTCCGATAAAATCCACAAAGACCCAAAAAACCTTTCAACTGAGTCAAGTTCTCAGGAGGTGGCCACTCAACTACTGCCTTGATCTTTTCAGGATCCACCTTTACTCCCTCAGCACTGATTATGTGACCAAGGTATAGTAACTCCTCCATTCCAAATTCACATTTGGATGCTTTTGCGAACAAACTCTCAGATTCCAGGATGCTAAGCACTTCCTCCAAGTGCTTGAGATGATCTTCCCAAGTCTTGCTGTAAATCAAAATGTCATCGAAAAATATCACTGCAAGTCCTCTCTTAATTGATTCTGGAAAACCTTGGCCCATGCAAGACCAGCAGTTTTAGGCTGTCAAACCAAATGGCATGACCAAAAATTCGAATGGCCATAGTGATATCCTCGAAGTCGTTTCTCCACACGATCCCTCTCATTCTAATCTGATGGTAACCCGATCTCAAATTGATCTCTTCGAGAGAACCATCTCTATGTAGCTCATCAATGAGCCATCTATCCCGGAATGGGTATCTCGATGCTTTTTGATGCAGGTTGATCAAAGCACGATAGTCCACACACAAGATGGTGTATCATCCTTCTTCACAAGAACCACTGCAGATGCAAAGGGGCTCTTGCTTGGGCGAATGAAACCCATCTCCAAGAGTTCTTGAATGTTCTTCTCAATCTCATCCTTTTGCCTCTTGGGGTACCGATATGGAGTTGTAATCACCGGTTTAGCTCCTTCTTTGAGCTCTATGATATGTTTTGAACCCCGTTCAGGTGGAGGTCCAGGAGGCAAATCAGCAAAGACTTTGCTCTTTTCTGTGAGTAGAGACTGAACATCAGGAGGATAGTCTCTCTTAGTCTCAACCGGACTAGCAGGAAGGATCATGCACTCAGCAACCCACTTAGCTTGATCGTGACGGATCAGCCTTGCCATTCTTTTGAATGACACAACCCGAGGGCCTCCATTGGACATTCCTCTTAGAACTATCTTCTTCCCATCGGATTGAAACTTGAGCTCCATAGTCTGCAGATTCAAGGAGATTTCCCCAAGAGAACGCAGCCATTGAATGCCTAGAACGGCATCAGTATCCCCAATGTGGACTACATAGAAATCATCCTTGACTTCGTAGTTTCCCAATTGCATGGTCATGTTCGAGATTTTCTTGGTGCATGAAATATGGAATCCATCGGCAACCATGACTTTGAAACCTTCAAACTCCTCTGTTTGCAGCCCCTTCTTTGCTACCACAACTTCATCAATGAAGTTATGTGTTGCTCCAGTGTCGATCAAGGCAACGATTCGCTGCCCTTTGATCATCCCTCGAACCTTGAATGATTCGTTTCTTTGGAAACTAGAAAGTTGAGCTAAGACTCCTCCACTTTCCTTCTCATCTCCGGATTCTTCTGGAGCTCTTTCTACTTCACTTTCTTCAAAATCAGATTGCTGATCGGAAAAATCATAACTACTTTCACCAGCAGAATAGTACTCAATCTGATTAAATTTAACCCCCTTAGGGCAAACATGATCTTGAGACCATTTTTCCCTACATCGGA